>CAIGRB010154104.1:57911-139821 GCA_903798255.1 Fraxinus quadrangulata | reverse complement strand
TTTGATTTATGAAAATGCCATCACATGTTTGTTTAATTTGAAGTTCGAGAAAAAATTTGAGTTTACCCATCATACTCATTTCAAATTCCATGCTCATATTTTTGGAAAGTTCTTCACAAAGTTGAACATTTGTTGCACCAAAAATAACGTCATCAACATAAATTTGAACAATGAGCATTTCTTGCTTTTGGATTTTGATAAAAAGAGTGGTGTCCTCTTTTCCAATAGAGAAACCGTTTGAAAGTAGAAATTTGCTTAAACGTTCATACCAAGCTCTAGGAGCTTGTTTGAGACCATAAAGAGCTTTTCTAAGTTTAAAGACATGATTTGGAAACTTATGATTTGTAAAGTCGAGTGGTTGTTCAAAAAATACTTTTTCTTGAATAAATCCATTGAAAAATGCACTTTTAACATCCATTTGATAAAGAGTAAAATTTTTATGACATGTAAATGTAAGAAGCATGCGAATGGATTTTAAACGTGTCATTGGTGCAAAAGTTTCTTCATAATCAATACCTTCTTCTTGATTGTAACCTTGAACTATTAATCTAGCCTTGTTATGCACAATGATTCCATTTTCATCTCTTTTATTTCGAAAAACCCATTTAGTGCCAATAACGGTTTGACTTGTTGGTCTAGCGACTAAATCCCAAACATGGTTTCTTTCAAATTGATTGAGTTCATCATGTATTGCTAGAATCCAAAACTCATCAAATTTAGTTTCTTTGAAATTTCTGGGTTCGATTTGTTAAATGAATGCACAACTACCAAGATGATTTCTTAGAGAAGTTCTAGTAGTAATACCTTTTGATGGATTGCTGATTATTAACTCTTTTGGGTGAGATGAGACAAACTTCCATTCTTTTGGTAATGTAGAGTCACCTTGAGTTTCGGTTGGTGTTTCTCCTTTATCTTGATCATTGGGCTCCTTTGATTGTTCTCATTAGGTACTCATTTGTTTTGGATATTCATTTGTTCAAAATGAGTCTCTATACCTATATCATCATCAATACCCTTCTCTCGATCAAGAACATTAGTTTCATCAAAAGTGACTTGCATCGATTCTTCAACGATTAGAGTTCTTTTGTTGAAGACTCTATATACTTTGCTAGCCGATGAATAACCGAGAAAAATTCCAATATCGGATTTTGAGTCAAAATTTCCCAAATTATCCTTTGTGTTTAAGACAAAAAATTTACAACCGAAAACTTTGAAATAGCTAATGTTGAGAATTCTATTTTTCCAAAGCTCGTACGGAGTTTTGGTTTTCTTGTGACTAACCAAAACTCTATTTATGATATAGCATGCATTATTAATGGCTTCGACCCAAAAATATTTTGGTAAATTATTTTCATTTAGCATAGTCCGAGCCATTTCTTGTAATGTACGATTCTTCCTCTCTACTACACCATTTCGTTGAGGAGTTTTAGAAGCCAAAAAATTATGTTCATATCCATTATTGTTACAAAAGTCATCAAATGCAAGATTGTCCAATTCTCCTCCATGGTCACTTCTAATCGTAGTAATAGTGTGACCTTTTTCATTTTCCACTTTCTTACAAAAATGTTTGGAGGCTTTTAAGGCTTCATCATTTGCACTTAAAAATATAACCCCATGTAAATCTTGAAAAATCATCAACAATAACAAAAACATAGTGTTTTCCGCCTAAGTTAGCCGTTCTTGATGGTCCAAAGAGATCCATGTGGAGAAGTTGCAATTGTTTTATTGTTGAAGAAAAGATTTTTGATTTAAAAGAACTTTTGACTTGCTTTCCAAGTTGACATGCTTCACATATTTTGTCATTTTCAAATTTCAAATTTTTGTAATCCTTTCACAAAATAATTTTTAGATATTTTCGAAATGAGTTCCATGTTTACATGACCAAGCCTTCTATGCTAAAGTCAAGTTTCGTCTTTTAATCCAAGTAAGCAATGTTCATTATTTTCATGCTCAATGTTAATGATATAAATATCCTTGTTCCGCTTCCTATGAAAATCACCTCTTTTGATGTAGCATCTTTAATTAGGCATTTGGAAGAATCAAATTTTATATTATAACATTTATCACATAATTTACTAATACTTAGCAAATTATGCTTGAGGTTATCGACTAACAAAACGTTTTCAATAGAGGGGGATAGGTGATTACCGATGTTGCCGATTCCAATTATCTTTCCCTTTGCATGTCTCCAAAAGTTACATGACCTCCATCATGTATTTTAAAATTTGACAGTAGTGATCGTTCTCCAGTCATGTACTTCGAACATCCACTATCCAAGAACCATTTGCTTTTGATTTTCCTTGGTACTTACAAACACAGTTTAATTTTTTATTTTTGGTACACATACAAACTTAGGTCCTTGGTAGTTAGTTTTTGATGGTTCCTTGATCCACTTATTTTTGTTTTCAAAATATAGTTTCTTTTTAGCTAAGCAATTAAAGGAAACACGTCCTATTTTATTACAAAAAGTGCAAGTGGTGTTTGAATCAGATTCCCCATTTGTCAAATACACATTTTTGATTTTCGAGTATCAAATCAAAATTTTTCTTACCTTTTCTTTTAGGGAAATGTTCTCCTTAACCAATTTATCATAATCAAGATTTTCTTTTGATTTTTTCAAAGTTTTCTTTAATTCATCTTTTAATAATGAATTTTTCTTTTTAAGAATAGAGTGACTCAAGGCAAGTTTTTCGAAATTTTCAAGCAATTGATCATAAGAAAAATTTTCTTTTGTACTTACCTCATCCTCGAGAGCCATGAAGCACATGTTATCGATTTCATCTTGATCATCGCTTTCATTTTGCTCTTCATCATCACTATCATCCCAGGTAGCTTGAATTGCATTTTTCTTGAAATTTTTCTTTTTGTTTGGGCACTCAGTTCTCTTGTGGCTAGGTTTGTCACATTCGTAGCAAATAATTTTCTTGCTATTTTTTTCTCCTTTGTCGTCATTTTTTTGGAACTTTCTATTATTTCGAAATTCTCTCTATTTCTTGACGAGAAGAACTAGATCATCGACTCTTCATCGCTGAAGTTGTTGGTTTCTTCATCAATTGTCAATTTTAAAATAATTTATCGTTTAGGGGCTTCTTTTGATTCCTCTTTGCTCTTCCTTGTCTTTTCCTTGATTTCGGCATTGTTGAGCTCATAGGTCATCAATGTTCCATATAGTTCATCCAAAGGATATGTGTTTACAACCTTTGTATTTTCTATTAGCATCTGTATAGGGCTCCATTCCTCCGAGAGTGACCTAAGCATTTTGCTCACAAGTTCATCGTTAGTACATTTGTGATTAGAACCCTTTAAAGCATTTACAATGTCGGTTAAACGAGTAATCATACTAACAATAGGCTCATCATGTTTCATAAAGAAGTTTTCAAATTCTTTAACCAACAATATTTATTTTTGTTTCCTTAACTTTATTTGTTCCAACGTGAGTGACTTCTAGAGCATGCCAAATTTCATGAGCCGAATCACATGTACTAATTCTATTGAATTCATTTCTATCTAGAGCACAATAGAGCAAATTCTTGGCCTTAGCATTTAATGATAATTTTCTCCTATCTTCTTCATCATATTTTCCTCTCGATTTAGGAATACTTTGATTGGGTTTACCATTGACCTTAATAGTCTTTGTGGACACATATGGACCATATTCAATAATTTCCCAAATGTTATAATCAATAGATTGAGCATAAATAATCATTCTAGCCTTCCAATAATTATAGTGTGTGCCATCAAAGAAGGGAGGTCGATTTGTAGAATATCCCTCAAGATTTTGAATTCCGGTGTTAGCCATAATTCAAGATTGTGAAATTTTAAAGAAGTGAGTACCGAGCTCTGATACCAATTGAAAGCCCAATATTGGCTAACCAAGAGGGGGAGGGGGTGAATTGGTTATTAAAACGTTTTCATTAATCACTCAAAATTTTAATATATTGAACACGCAAATGACCGGGAATAATCTAAACACAAATAAATATATAGACGAATCAATATAAAACATGTACAACGTAAAAACGTTAAGTAAAAGAGTTAGAGAGTGCAAACAATATAATATGGAGGTTCGATCCAACGTAATAATCTATGTCCCCCGTTACCAAGCTCTCCATCACGAGCAAGGCTTTTTTCACTAAGTTGATTGACTTGTGATGCAATCCAACCCTTTACAACACTTCCGGTGACTTTTAACCAAGGAGCACCGTTCCTTTTACAATGTTGAGCTTTCCGGGATCTCAACACGACCCATAATTCAAAAAGAGTTTTACAAATGAAATTTTCTCTTCTTATTGAATGATAGAATCAAGGTTGATAACAAGAAGAGAAAAGGCCAAACACTTCAATAGATGGTAATGGGTTTAGCTCAAAGTGTTGAAGTCAAAAACTTTCTTGAAAAACTAAAAGATTTTCACAAAGTTAATTGCTCAAAAGTTTTTCAAAAATTAATGATTTTTGATCTTCTTAAAAATAGAGAATAAGGTGGTTGTGATCAATAAAAGCCTCACTTTAATGCTCAAGAATAGGTGTTGCAAATGAAGAAAAAGTGAGGTATTTATAACACTCAAAAGATCAAAAAAATTTGTTTTACCGGACGCACTGTACCGGACGTCCGGTAAGCCAGTTTTGGCTCGGAACATCCTCGTTTCTTATTTTTATCAAATGTAGGTACTCGATGGATGTTTTAAAATGTTTTTTAAAGTATTTGACATATTGAACACATGTGTGATGAATTTTACGTTTGGAAAACATATTTTTCCAGTAAAATATTTTGTCGTGAATTTTGAAACGTAAAATCAAAACTTTGAGCTTTCCACGAGCATTACCGAGTAAAAAAATGTTTTACCTTTACATATAATCGTGAAACATCTAAGTGCTTAGTTTAATAATTTTGTCGTGCATTGCTTGATGGTACTTCGACTATTGTCTCGATTTTCGTCAAAACAACTTTTGCGGGATTTGCAATCTCAATCATCATGGCCTCGATTGTTTGATCTTGTTTCCATGTTGGCCGTTGTGTGCAAATTAATTTTCCTCAAACTTTGTATATATACATATATCCAGGCCATATTATGGAGAGCCATCTAGCCACACAGTGAGGGTAGAAATACCTATCAAACACAGAGAAGTGTACCCCAGCCCAGGCACAAAAGAGAGCCTAGGCGAAACGAGGCGAGGTGTCACCGTAGGAACGAATCACCTCGAGAGGAACACGAAGAAGATAGGAATAAGAGAAGGGGGACAGAGGCCCAGGAGAGAGCCTCCAACGAATACGGATAATGCTTTTATAAGAGAGATTGACACCATCATAGGTGGTCCTCACATAGTAGGAGGTTCCAAGAACGCACTAGGAAACTACGCGAGGGAGGCGAAAGAACCCTCTATGGCGAGCTACTTGATCAATAACACTGGTCGTGGGTTTGGGAACGCCTCATCAATCACCTTTTTCCCAGAAGACACTGTGAGAGTCCATTATGCACACTGTGAACCACTGGTGGTATGAGCCATCATAGCCAGAAATGGACTTAAACGCATACTGGTAGACAATGGAAGTTCGGTTAATATCCTGTTTGGAACTACTTTCGACAAGATGATGGTGGATCATGAGCTCGCCCCCATGATAGCTCATCTATATAATTTTTACTAGCGATAGCATCATCCCTAGAAGAAGGATCACTTTGGCAGTGGAAATGGGGCAACCTCTATTTAAAGCTCCTCACTTCATGGAGTTCTTGGTTGTAAACCATTGGTCCGCCTTCCATGGAGTTTTAGGGCATCCCGCCCTAAAATAACTCGAGGTTGTGACATCTATGCATCATTTATACATGAAGTTTCCTACCAAGGAAGGACCTGCCACAGTGCGGGGGGATCAGATGGGATCAAGAGAATGCTACCTCAGTTCCTTAAGAAAATTCAAGCCCTGTAATGTAAACATGGTTTTGATGGATGCTGAAATGGTTGACGCACCTGAAGAAGGTCCTCCTCCTGAACAAGGGAAAGACTTCAACATGACTGATATCCCTAAAGAAGTAGATTTAGACCCCAGGGTCATAGAATCAAACTCACAGGCAACCCCGACAGAGGAGCTCAAACTTTTTACTGTGAACCCACATGACCCTGCAAAGGTACTACAAGTAGGAAAGAAGCTCGGATCAGGAGAAAAAACTAGGTTAAAGGACTTTTTGCTTAACAACTTGGATGTATTTGCATGGAAACATGAAGACATGGGGAATTGATCCCAAAATCAGTCGTCGCCGACTCAAAGCAGATCCAAAGTTCACCCCTAACCGACAAAAGAGTAGAGCCCTAAACCTGAAACAGTATGCTGCATTGAAAGAAGAAGTGCAAAAACTCATATCCAATGGGTTTATAAGGGAAGTAGCATACCCAAAATGGATATCGAACCTGGTACTGGTGAAAAAGGCAAATGGCAAGTGAAGGATCTGCTTAGACTTCTCCAATCTCAACCAGGCGTGTCCAAAAGATAGTTTTCCGCTTGCAAGGATCGACCAACTAGTCGACTCAACTGTAGGCCACAAACTGCTAAGTTTCATGGATGCTTAATCAGGGTATAACCAGATCCCCATGCAACCCGTTGACAAGGAGCATACCTCTTTCATTACTGATCGAAGGTTGTATTGCTACAACCTTTGGTTTGAATAATGCCGGTACGACTTATCAACCGTTAGTCAACAAGATGTTCTCCGACCTTTTAGGCAAGACGATGGAAGTATACATCGATGATATGTTGGTGAAGAGCCTCGGGTCAGTGGACCATAAAGAGCATCTCCGAGCCACCTTCGATATTCTGAGGAGGTACCGCATGAAACTGAACCCACTGAAGTGCGCCTTTGGCATTACTTCCACAAAATTCCTGGGCTACATGGTCAACCAGCGAGGTATTGAGGCGAACCTTGAGAAAATTAAAGCCCTGCTAAACATGAAGTCCCCCAGCAGGCCAAAGGAAGTGTAATGTTTAACGGGACGCCTTACGGCATTGAATCGGTTCATCTCCAAGGCTACCGATAGATGCCTTCCATTCTTCAAGGTCTTAAAAGGGAGAAAAATATTCCATTGGAACGAAGAGTGTGAAGAGGCCTTTCAAGGGCTGAAGAAGTACTTGGGCCAACCCACATTCTTTCTAAACCCAAAAAAGGAGAAACATTGCAACTGTATCTAGCCGTGAGTACCGTTGTTGTGAGTTCAGTGCTGGTAGGGGAAGAGGACAATATTCAAATGCCTGCCTACTACGTAAGTAAGGCCCTCCTTCCGACTGAATTGAGTTATGTCGATATGGAAAAGCTTGGTCTATCCCTTACGACCATCTCTAGGAGGCTAAGGACCTACTTCCAAGCCCATACTTCTAGGTCCATAGTATACGTGTACTAACGAGCCTTCCAATAAAAAACATGCTACAAAAGCCAGACATTTCGTATCAGCCAAGAACCTCAATTAAGGGGCAAGAAGTGGCAGATTTCATAGCAGAGTTCACAGAGGTGACAAACATCAATGTGACAATGGAACCGACAGAAACCCCAGCATAGAAATTGTTTGTTGATGGATCCGCTGGAAAAGCCGGATCAGGGGCTGGCATACTGCTGGAAAGCCTAGAGGGCCACAACCTCAATTGTACAGTGAGGTTCTGCTTTAAAACCACCAATAATATAGCTAAGTATGAAGTGCTCATAGTAGGCCTCAGGCTAGCTAAAGAAATACAATTGAAAAATTTGGCAGTCCGAAGCGATTCCCAACTCGTTGTAAGTCAGGTCAACGACAGTTTCGTGGCCAAGGACAAATACATGGCAACATACCTGAAGAAAGTCATGGAGCTGATCCCCTGCTTTGATAAGTTCGAGTTAACCTAGGTCCCAAGGTGGAAAATCTGCATGCAGACGCCCTATCAAAATTTGCAAGTAGCAAAGATTTAAACTTACTCAAGTTTGTGCCTGTTGAATANTTGGGAACGCCTCATCAATCACCTTTTTCCCAGAAGACACTGTGAGAGTCCATTATGCACACTGTGAACCACTGGTGGTATGAGCCATCATAGCCAGAAATGGACTTAAACGCATACTGGTAGACAATGGAAGTTCGGTTAATATCCTGTTTGGAACTACTTTCGACAAGATGATGGTGGATCATGAGCTCGCCCCCATGATAGCTCATCTATATAATTTTTACTAGCGATAGCATCATCCCTAGAAGAAGGATCACTTTGGCAGTGGAAATGGGGCAACCTCTATTTAAAGCTCCTCACTTCATGGAGTTCTTGGTTGTAAACCATTGGTCCGCCTTCCATGGAGTTTTAGGGCATCCCGCCCTAAAATAACTCGAGGTTGTGACATCTATGCATCATTTATACATGAAGTTTCCTACCAAGGAAGGACCTGCCACAGTGCGGGGGGATCAGATGGGATCAAGAGAATGCTACCTCAGTTCCTTAAGAAAATTCAAGCCCTGTAATGTAAACATGGTTTTGATGGATGCTGAAATGGTTGACGCACCTGAAGAAGGTCCTCCTCCTGAACAAGGGAAAGACTTCAACATGACTGATATCCCTAAAGAAGTAGATTTAGACCCCAGGGTCATAGAATCAAACTCACAGGCAACCCCGACAGAGGAGCTCAAACTTTTTACTGAGAACCCACATGACCCTGCAAAGGTACTACAAGTAGGAAAGTAGCTCGGATCAGGAGAAAAAACTAGGTTAAAGGACTTTTTGCTTAACAACTTGGATGTATTTGCATGGAAACATGAAGACATGGGGAATTGATCCCAAAATCAGTCGTCCCCGACTCAAAGCAGATCCAAAGTTCACCCCTAACCGACAAAAGAGTAGAGCCCTAAACCTGAAACAGTATGCTGCATTGAAAGAAGAAGTGCAAAAACTCATATCCAATGGGTTTATAAGGGAAGTAGCATACCCAAAATGGATATCGAACCTGGTACTGGTGAAAAAGGCAAATGGCAAGTGAAGGATCTGCTTAGACTTCTCCAATCTCAACCAGGCGTGTCCAAAAGATAGTTTTCCGCTTGCAAGGATCGACCAACTAGTCGACTCAACTGTAGGCCACAAACTGCTAAGTTTCATGGATGCTTAATCAGGGTATAACCAGATCCCCATGCAACCCGTTGACAAGGAGCATACCTCTTTCATTACTGATCGAAGGTTGTATTGCTACAACCTTTGGTTTGAATAATGCCGGTACGACTTATCAACCGTTAGTCAACAAGATGTTCTCCGACCTTTTAGGCAAGACGATGGAAGTATACATCGATGATATGTTGGTGAAGAGCCTCGGGTCAGTGGACCATAAAGAGCATCTCCGAGCCACCTTCGATATTCTGAGGAGGTACCGCATGAAACTGAACCCACTGAAGTGCGCCTTTGGCATTACTTCCACAAAATTCCTGGGCTACATGGTCAACCAGCGAGGTATTGAGGCGAACCTTGAGAAAATTAAAGCCCTGCTAAACATGAAGTCCCCCAGCAGGCCAAAGGAAGTGTAATGTTTAACGGGACGCCTTACGGCATTGAATCGGTTCATCTCCAAGGCTACCGATAGATGCCTTCCATTCTTCAAGGTCTTAAAAGGGAGAAAAATATTCCATTGGAACGAAGAGTGTGAAGAGGCCTTTCAAGGGCTGAAGAAGTACTTGGGCCAACCCACATTCTTTCTAAACCCAAAAAAGGAGAAACATTGCAACTGTATCTAGCCGTGAGTACCGTTGTTGTGAGTTCAGTGCTGGTAGGGGAAGAGGACAATATTCAAATGCCTGCCTACTACGTAAGTAAGGCCCTCCTTCCGACTGAATTGAGTTATGTCGATATGGAAAAGCTTGGTCTATCCCTTACGACCATCTCTAGGAGGCTAAGGACCTACTTCCAAGCCCATACTTCTAGGTCCATAGTATACGTGTACTAACGAGCCTTCCAATAAAAAACATGCTACAAAAGCCAGACATTTCGTATCAGCCAAGAACCTCAATTAAGGGGCAAGAAGTGGCAGATTTCATAGCAGAGTTCACAGAGGTGACAAACATCAATGTGACAATGGAACCGACAGAAACCCCAGCATAGAAATTGTTTGTTGATGGATCCGCTGGAAAAGCCGGATCAGGGGCTGGCATACTGCTGGAAAGCCTAGAGGGCCACAACCTCAATTGTACAGTGAGGTTCTGCTTTAAAACCACCAATAATATAGCTGAGTATGAAGTGCTCATAGTAGGCCTCAGGCTAGCTAAAGAAATACAATTGAAAAATTTGGCAGTCCGAAGCGATTCCCAACTCGTTGTAAGTCAGGTCAACGACAGTTTCGTGGCCAAGGACAAATACATGGCAACATACCTGAAGAAAGTCATGGAGCTGATCCCCTGCTTTGATAAGTTCGAGTTAACCTAGGTCCCAAGGTGGAAAATCTGCATGCAGACGCCCTATCAAAATTTGCAAGTAGCAAAGATTTAAACTTACTCAAGTTTGTGCCTGTTGAATACCTCTCGGACCCTCCACGGCCAAGGCGGAGAAAGTGATATGGATCGGAGAAACTGCCCATTGGATACGACCTATCATAGCATATCTCAAGGATCACACCTTACTGGAGAACAAAGAAGAGGCCCGCAAACTCAAGTGTAAGGCTGTCCACTATATACTTAGAGATGAGGTCCTGTATAAAAGAGGGTTTTCATCACCCATCCTACAATGTACTGGAGGGGATGAGATGGATTACGTGCCAAGAGAAATCCATGAAGAGATATGTGGCAATAACACGGGAGGCCTAGCACTAGCCCACAAAGTTTAGAGGTAGGGAAACTATTGGCCCACCTTAAAGAAGGACGCTGTACATTTCGTGAAGAAATGTGATAAGTGCCAACAATTCTCCTCCATTCAGAGGCAGCCTTCCCAAGAACTAACCGTGGTAACTAGCACATGGCCCTTTGCAAAATGGCGAGTCAACCTGATAGGGCCCATGCCAAAGGAAAAAGATGAGTGAATTATGTGATTGTCACCATCGACTACTTTACCAAATGGGTCGAAGTTGAACCATTGGCTAAAATCACCAAAGCACGTACTTCCAAGTTCGTATGGAAGAATATTATATGATGATTCGAGATTCTTCACTCAATAGTCACAGATAATAGGCCACAGTTCGACAATAAGAAGCTCCGGGACCTCTGTGACGAGCTGGGCATCAAGAAACACTTCTCCTCTCCTCACCATCCTTAGGCAAACTGCCAAGTTGAAGCGGTCAACAAGACCATAAAACACCTTTTTAAAAAGAGACTGGATGAGTCGAAAGGAGAATTGGTAGATGAGCTTCCTCATATACTATGGATGATATGTACTACTAGCCGAACATCAACAGGGGAGATCCCTTTCTCCATGGCATATGGAGCGAAAGCGATGACCCCAGTTGAGGTAGACTTACCGTCGCCTCGCCGCTTACAATTTAACAAGATTTCCAATGAGGAAATAAGGCGATGTGAGCTCGACTTCCTTGAAGAAAGGAGAGAAACCTCACACATTAAGTTAGCCATCTACCAAAGGAAAATGACACGGTACTACAATACCAAAGTCATGTGCAAATCGTTCAGGAGAGGCGATTTGGTGCTGAGAAGGGTGTTTTTATCCTTGAGGTAAGCCGAAGTAGGCACATTGGGTCCAAATTTGGAAGGCCCCTACCGTATTTCAGGCGAGGTCAGGCCAGGTACCTTTTCGATTGAAAATCTGGATAGGAAGGAACACCCCACCCATGGAATGTTAAGCACCTTCGAATGTATTATCAGTAAAACCCTGTTCTGAGCATGTACCATTTATGTTCAATAAATATCCCCTTTACCTTCAACGGTTAAGATATGGTGAGCCCATACCTTCATCAACTTATTAACTATGACAAGCTCATAAGTTACGTTAAGTATGACGAGCTCATACACTCCTTCAACAGTTAAAATATTGCTAGCCCATACCTTCATCAACTTATTAACTATGACAAACTCATAAGTTACGTTAAATATGACGAGCTCATACACTTCTTCAAAGGTTAAAATATGGCGAGCCCATACTTCCATCAACTTATTAATTATGATAAGCTCATAAGTTACGTTAAGTATGACGAGCTCGTACACTTCTTCAACGGTTAAAATATGGCGAGCCCATACTTCATCAACTTATTAACTATGACAAGCTCATAGGTTACGTTATATGCGATAAGGGGTGAGCCTATACAGTGGGTTGATTATTAAAGTATGACGAGCTTATATAACAAATTAGCGGTAAAACTATAACAAACTTGTAAATTATGTGACGAGCTCACACGTTCTGATCGTTAAAATCAAATCCAATTTAACTTATTGTGACAAGCTTGCAATAAAATATTGCACGGCTTGATTGATTATGGCGAACCCATGAAATTAGAATTCTACTATTGTGAACCCGTAAGTTGGGTGCTCACAAGTTTAATGTGGCGAACATATACCCTCATCGTTCGTTCATTTATCAAAGATTAATTGAATGATGAGCCCCTTAATAGTGGACTTATTTATTGAAAGCAACTTACACACTATTTGCTATAAATGCGAATCATCAAAGTTAAGAATTGGGAAGATTCATTTACAACCAAATTAAGCTCATTACAAAGAGGCCATTACAAAGAGGGAATGGGGGTCTATCTTAAGAAGCAGTGGCATCTTGCTGAAGCTCTTCGAGTACGTCTACCACTTCCACGGGACTCTCAGCCTCATTGGTCGGGGTAGAGGCTCGACAGATATAAATTCATCCTTCAGTATAGCCAAGTCCAACTGAGGATGCAGCTCTGCAAGCCTCGAGAACATTTCACTGTATGCGACCCCTCTCCAATAGGTGCCCAGACCATCATACTCAAATGTCTTATGGAAATGGGCAATGTATTCGTTAACTGCTGCCTTTCTAGCCCCTTCCAATTGTTGTCTCAAATACGCAACCTCAGTAGTTAGTCCCTCGACCTGAGACTTCAGCTCTCCTCTTTCTTTGTTAGCAACTTCCAATGCTGACGAAGCTATCCTTTGTAAGTTATCAGAATTCTCTACCCAACTCGTGAGGGCATTGACCTCTACTTTGGAGAGGTGGGCCTCTCTCTTTAGCTCGTTGTTTTCTTAGGAAAGTGCCTCTGTTCTGGACTCAGCTTCGACTTGCTTCAGTTTGGAAGTCTCAGCAGCCTTATTCGTAGATGAGGCTTCAGCATTGTCCTTGATCAAGTCAAACCCTATGTTCTGGGCTCGGTTGAGGTAATCTTGAACAATCTCCTATATGCGCCTCACTTCAATTTGGGCATTAATGAAGAAATTTTGAGAGTGAGCCTGCAGGGCAAGCCTAGCCTCCATCAAGTCGACATAATCGCAAGTTTTCGCGTAAGAAGAGTACTTGCCAATCTAATATTTGTGGCTAAGCCTCGTGGCCCCCTGGACCTCTACAGGGAGCATCTCCATCATGGGAGATGAGATTTCATCCGACCTTTCACCAAGGAAATTTTGGGCTTTTCCATCAGAAGGTTCGCCATTTAAGTCTTTTCCCATCTCCACTTAACGAGACCCTCCTCCTCCTCGGAAGCCTCCTTCGCCTCAGCAACCTTCAGCGATGAAATGGGCTCGACTAGAATAGGGTACCTTAGTGATTCGTCGAGGGTTGTTTGGCATTTGGGTGGGGGATGGGGCCCAGCATTCTTCAAAATGACAAGCTTCCTCTTAGGAGGGCCTCTTAGACGAGGCTTCGCTCCCTTCTCTTCGCTCCTCCTTTTCACCGTCTTTTTTCCCTCTACCTTCATCGGAGGAGGCGGCTGGTTTTATCCCACTGATTTCTATAAGTAGTCGAGTTGCTACTTAATGGTTTCTTCTTATTCTGGGCCTCACCTAGGCTCCTCAGTTGGAGTATATTTGGCTTCACATACTCCTTTTTGTCATGCTAACCTGCGAGCGAATGGGAATTTCAAAAAATGCCATTAAAAAAATGTGAAAATGCCAGGTCACGTCGTCACGTCAACTCACTCTGGGTGGCCATCAGTAGATGAGTAACAAAAATGTTCCATTTATAGATGACATTCTTGAAGTGCCTTTTCTCTGGGGGGAGCTCGTATATCGCCCTTATCATAGCCCATTCAGAAGGTTCAAGTTCAAACCGGTCAACTACACCTGCATAGAAACTTTAAGCAACTGCAAGAGATAAATGAACAAAGTAAAATTTTGGACAGGGAGCTCGACTCACTGTACTCATGGTATTGGGTCGGTACAATGATGTCTGGAACCACATCCTCCTCCATCATCTGTCGCGACCCCTAATCCAGAACCAGGAGGATTTCTAATTCTTGATAGATATAGGGGCTCTCCCAAACAAAAGGAGAATGTGGACCCCATGGATTCATGCAGTACCATCCCTTACAGTTATTCCTCCCGCTAGAGGCTCGGGGTTGAAAGAGGGTTTGGAAAATATGATGAGGCTTATCCTTGCCAAGAGTGACCTCCTTCCAAAGAAGAAAAGTCCCTCCCAGTTGGCTCTATGCATTTGGCACTAGTTGAGTGGGGGCTAGGTTATATTGCTTAAGGATGAATCTAAAAAGGGTGCAGTGGTAACTTTATCTCCCCAGCCAATATAGCCCCTCCCACGGCAATGCACCCCTCCTTGGAAAAATAGGCTCTCTCTCCTAGGGTCGGCAATAATAGTTCTATATTGTCTGGGATCCTATACCTTTTACAAAAGGTCTCAAGCTCACCCTCTTTGATATCTGTGGGCCATAAAGAGGCCCCCCACCTAACACTGTAATCGATAGGACCTTCCATTGCCTCCATGATCCGCTCAGTAAGAATCACCAGAGAAATGCCCGCCTCACATATTAGGACCATATCTACCCCGGAAGAACCCCCTTCCCTTCCACACTTCTCTTTGATTTAGAGGCCATTAGAATAAGAGAAAAGAAAGAAATGCCTCAAGAAGGGAAAATACTTACACAAACACTAAAAATTTGAATCTCGAAGAACCTTGAAGTCGAAGAAAATGGTCGATTGCCGTCAGCTGCAGGGAAGTATTAGGCTCGGAAGAAAGAATCCCCATACTTGATAGTTCGAACTTTCGAAAAGTGCAGAAAAGATGAAGAAGTGGCTTTCTTACCTTTTATATAGGCTTACCTATCGAACCTCCACCGTTGGATATTCATTTGATTTAATTTGAGCCCTCCACCTCTAATCTCATGATCTACATTGAAACTAAAAAGATGCTCATTAAAATTTAAATCAAGGGCTCCGATGAAATTGTGCCATGCATGCATTTCCAATTCATGTATACCTGGAGGGGAGTGCAACATTATCATCATTACATACTAAATGTGCACGTCGCTCAAGCCTTGGAAAAGACCAGTATATCTAGCTGTCGTTCATTGGGAACTAGCACCTACCAAGTCACCCATACGGGTCGACCAGGAAATTCTAATTGTAGGTAAGGGCTCGATAATTCATTCAAACTACCTCGTCTCATGTTGAGAGGTCACGACACAAACTTAGACCACTTAAGCATGAATAATGCACCGTGCAGAGAAAGGCTTCACCCTTATATGGTTTGTCCACCCACAAGAAGGCCTCGCCTCTATGCGGATCGATGCACAAGAGAGACTTCACCCCTATATCTCGACATATCTAAAGGAAATCGTCCTCCCAATGACGACATCACCTATGCCGTGGAAGCCCCATGTCGATTCTAACAAGTGAAGGGAGACACCGTTCCTATCACCTCTCCCTTATGATGAATGGCCTCGCCAAATTCAATTTAGCCTTCTCACAAGATTCAACTATCAAATAGGCTTGCCTTCTACTCTAGAGCCTCATTATATATCCCTCTGCCCCATTGCAAGCTTCAGTTAAAAAATCTTTTTCTTTTACAAACAAGAAAGTCCACGCATCATATAAATAATCATACCTGGACTTCGGGGACTAATGTTACTCATATAAAAAATTACACCTAATTGAACTATATGGCAGATGTTCCATATCCTACATGGCAATCTGGATGGTCCTGTCACCATATCATTCTGCCCATATGCCAACTTGCTCAAACCTAAAATTTTGTCGAACCTTGATGTGGCCGAATCTCTATCGGCCGAACCCTTATGAAGAGCTGAACCCCAATGGATGACGTGAGATAGGTAGAGGCATATTAGATAATCTTTATACTAGATCTAGTATCAAGTGGATGATGTGACAATTCAATAGATAGGTAGTTGATATGATCCAAAGTGCCTCAGGTGATGACAAGTTCGGGAAAGGATCCATTGCTGTGGAAGAAGAATCGATGACTCGATTGAGGGTAAAATAGGTGAAAGAAGTGATGACATTGCTTGTTCAAGCTATGGTTAACGATATGGAGATCTGACAAAGATTGGAGCAAGTTCCATATTGGGGTCGAGGCCGGAATTGGGATGGATGAGCTTGATTTAAGCAGCTGAATCTGGAAGCTGCCAGAGGTGGCACCCCCGTGCCCATTTTCACTAGATATTATATGGGTATTGAGGCCCCCGCGCCATTATAGGGCGCCCCCGCGCCCGACTAGTTTAAATTTTCACGAATTTCCTTATTTTACTAGAATTCTATTTTTAGTCAATCTCCCAACTTACTTATGAGATTATACACGTTTCTTACCTAATTTCTAGGTTTTGTATAAATACCAAAAATATTCATTGTTAAAAAACTTTTGACAAATTATTAATTGAGAGGCTATTGCTTTCCTTGTTCTTCCATTGAACAATTAATCGAACTTATTAAGATCTAAATCTTGTGGCGTTAAGCATCGGATCGTGGGTTCTTCATTGTGTAATTAAGGGTTTCAATGCATCGTTGTTATTATTGAGTTTTTTGGTTCACCTTGTTGGGTTCAAATCCAAAATTGGGTTTAATTGGCGTTCTTGGGTTCTGCATCAATCTAGTTGTGGGTTTCGGGTTCGCATCAGTTGGTATCAGAGCTTTGGCTCCAATTCCTTAGTTTCTTCGTGTTCTTGAGTCGTTCTTCATTTCCAACTCCTAGATCTATAATTTATTTGTTGATAGTATAATCTTGTGTTTATAAAAAAAAAGAGAAAAAAAAGTTACTGTTCATCACGGTTACTGTTCTCCGAAAAAATACTGTTCACTACGGTACTGTTCATCCGTATAACAAAAAAAATTGAGTTTGTTTGATTGATTTACTACCAACATTCTACAACTTTGGATCATCAATTTGTTCTTGTCATCCACTTTGAGTCAAAATTATAGTTGAATTCTCTTGTGTTCTTCCCATTGTCATTCCAAAATCTCTATACCCCTCTTGAGTCACGTCATCCACATATTCGGTTTTTGAAGTCACAAGTTTGATCTGGTGAGTTCATTGTTGTCTTTGGTAGCACTTGGTGAAAGTAGTGAGAGGTAAAAGGCAGAGGGTAAGATTATTATAGGGTAAAAGCCAATTGAGTGATTCCGAGTAAACTTGGTAAGGCAGAAATTGAGAGAATGTCAGACATGGAATGCTCAAATTCCAGCAAGAAAGGTAATCAGACCAATTTGCAGGATGATAGGATGGATATGTTTGAACGGTTTTTGATAGATATGGGAGCAAGGATGGAGCAATTGAATACGTCTATGGTAAATCTTAGTAGGGAACAACTAGTGGATGTACCTCACGATAGGAGGGCGGGTAGGCGAGTTCCTAGGATGGATGAACATCAGATCGGTAGTGAATGGGATGAAGATGAGTATAAAATGGATGAGATAGAATGACGGGGGCATAGAGGAGATAGGTTTGAATGATGTGGTAGAAATAATCATGAAGGTGACATTGATGGTAATTTGGGTAATGTAAAAATGAAGATTCCACAATTTAAGGGTAGAAGTGATCCCAAGGCATATCTAGAATAAGAGAAGAATGTGGAGTTGATTTTTGACTGCTATAACTATCGGAGGTTAAGAATGTGAAGATTGCGGTGTTGGAATTCACTGATTATGCCATCACTTGGTAGGATCAAGTGGTTACTTCACGACGTCAAAATCAGGAGATGCCTATAAATACTTGGGATGAATTGAAGGTGGTGATGAGAAAACGATTTGTACTTAGTCATTACTTGGGAACTCTATCAAAAACTTGCAGAGTTTATATCAGTCGAAGAGTGTAGAAGATTATCATAAGGAGATGGAGATTTTGATGATTAGGGCAAATGTAGAAGAAGATTGAGAAGCTACTATGTCTAAGTTCTTGAATGGGTTGAATAAGAAGATTGATAATGTGGTGGAATTACAGCATTATGTAGAGCTGGAAGATATGTTGCATGTAGCCATGAAGGTGGAAAGATAGTTGAAGAGGAAGGAAACTGCGAGGCAATCGGTGAACACTTCGTCTCCTAATCTAAATTGGAAGTCGAGGTGGGAAGGTAATAAAGGGAATGAAATAGTAGCTAAAGGAGTGAATGAAATACAGCGGGGAAAAGAAGAAAGTTCTAGCAAATTCGTACCCAAAATGGATTCTCAGCAATCAAGGAGCAGAGACATACAATGTTTCCGGTATTTGGGAAAGGGGCATATTGCTTCTCAGTGTCCTAATAAAAGGGTAATGATTCTATGGGATAACGGAGAGGTGGTGAGTGAGAGTGAAGGAGAATATGATGACATGCCAACATTGGAGGAGGTTGATGAAGAGGGAAAAGTGGAATTTACTGTTGGTGAGCTGTTGGTCACAATGAGAGCTCTTAATACTCAAGTCAAGGCAGAAGATACTAAGCAACAACGGGAAAACATATTCCACAGCCAGTGTCACATCCACGATAAGGTATGTAGTCTAATCATCGATGGTAGGAGTTGCACAAATGTGGCTAGCAAAACCTTAGTTGAGAAATTGGGTTTAGTATTGTTTAAGCACCCTAGACCTTATAAATTACAATGGTTGAATGAGAGTGGAGAAGTTAGGGTGAATAAATGAGTGATGATTGATTTCTCGATTGGGAGTTATAGTGATAAGGTTGTATGTGATGTGGTACCTATGCAAGCGGGCCATATTCTGTTGGGCAGGCCATGACAGTATGATAGGAAACTTACACATGATGGGTACAGGAATCGATATATCTTTGTTAAGGAGGGAATGACTATTATTCTTGCACCATTAACACCGACACAAGTTTATGAAGACCAAACTAAATTGAGAAATGAGGACGAGAGAAGAGCAAGAGAGTCTACAAAAAGGAGAGAAAATGGTGAGGTGGTCGAGAGTGGGGAAAAGAGAGAGAGGTCACGTGAGAAGAGAGAAAACAGTGAGCTAATGAGTAAGAGAGAAAATAGTGAGGTGGCTGAGAGGGGAAAAATGAGAGAGATGCCATAAGAGAGGAAAGAAAAAAAGCCAGTTGAGCAGAAAGAAAAGCTGAAAGCGAACGTTTTTTGCAAATGGGAGTGAATTGAAAAAGGCTATAGTTGATAAAAGACAAATGTTGTTATTGGTATACAAGGAGTCCCTCATCAAGTTTGAGGAATCTCACACACCCCTCCCCAGTTTGATTAAGTCATTGTTGCAGGAATTCAAAGATGTGTTTCTAGAGGACATGCCAAGTGGACTATCACCAATTCGAGGCATTGAGAACCAAATTGACTTCATATCTGGAGCTGTCATTCCAAACCGACCGGCTTACCAAAATAATCTCGAGGAAACGAAGGAGCTTTAAAGGTAAGTAGAGGACTTGATGTGCCCAGGTTACGTGAGGGAGAGCCTGAGCCCATGCGCCGTGCTAGTCCTATTGGTGCCAAAGAAGGATGGAACTTGGAGTATGTGTGTGGACTGCAGGGATATCAACAATATAACCGTAAAGTATCGTCACCCTATACCTAGGCTAGATGATATGCTAGATGAGTTGCATGGTGCTTGTATTTTTAGTAAGATTGATCTTAAAAGTGGGTACCATCAAATTCGTATTCGAGAGGGTGATGAATGGAAAATGGCATTTAAAATTAAATATGGATTGTATGAGTGGTTGGTCATGCCGTTTGGTCTCACTAATGCACCAAGCACTTTTATGTGATTGATAAACCATGTTTTATGTGCTTTCATAGGAAAATTTATTGTAGTTTATTTTGATGACATCTTAATCCATAGCAAGACCCTTGATGAACATTTGGAACATTTAAGTTGTGTGCTTGTAGTGCTAAAGAAAGAACAATTGTATGCTAATTTAAAAAAGTGTAACTTTTGCATGGAAAATGTTGTCTTTCTAGGATTTGTGGTTGGGGCTAATGGGGTAGATGTGGATGAAGAGAAAATTAAAGCTATAAAAGATTGGCCAACACCTAAGAGCATAACTGAAGTTAGGAGTTTCCATAGGTTTAGGGTTTATAAAAGATTTTAGCACAATCACTACACCACTCACTGAAATTGTCAAGAAGAGCGTAGGTTTTCATTGGGGTGATGCACAAGAACATGCATTTAATACTATCAAGAGTAGATTATGTAAGGCTCCTGTTTTAGCATTACCTAACTTTGACAAAACCTTCGAGATTGAGTGTGATGCATCAGGAATATGTATTAGAGCAGTGTTGATGCAGATTGTAGGCCTATAGCATATTTTAGTGAAAAGCCGAATGGTGCTACTTTGAACTATCCTACATATGACAAGGAGTTCTACTCACTTGTTCGGATATTGGAGACTTGGTAACACTACTTGTGGCCTAAGGAGTTTGTGATACACACCTATTACGAGTCTTTAAAGCACTTGCGGGGTCAAGGTAAGCTGAACAAAACGCACGCGACGTGGATGGAATTTATAGAGTCGTTTCCCTATGTGGTTGTGGATGCATTATCTCGAATGTATGTGCTTCTAAACTCGTTAAGTGCGCGATTACTTGGCTTTGAATAGATTAAAGACTTGTATGTGAGTGATCTTGAATTCTTTAGCATTTATGAATCATGCAATAAGGGGGCAATCGATAAATTTTATCAGCATGAGGGGTATTTGTTTAAGAAAAATAAATTGTGTATTTCAATTTGTTCTATACGTGAATTGTTGATAAGGAAAGCACACAGTGGGGGTCTAATGGGTTTTTTTGGGGTGTAAAAGACTTTAGATATGTTAGGAAAAATAATTATATTGGCCTAAAATGAGAAGTGATGTAGAACGAATTTGTGGGAAATGCATAATTTGTAAAATGGCCAAGTCTAAAGTTTTACCTCATGGTTTGTATACTCCTTTGCCTGTACCTAGTGAACCTTGTGTGGATATTTCAATGGATTTTGTGTTGGGTTTACCTAGGACAAGAAAAGGTCGAGATTCCATATTTATTATGGTGGATAGGTTTAATAAAATGACTCACTTTATACCATGCCACAAAAATGATGATGCTACCAATATTGCCGATTTGTTCTTTAAGGAGATAGTACGGTGCATGGGGTCCCTAGAAGCATAGTGTCAGACCGAGATGTTAAGTTTTTGAGTCATTTTTTGTGTGTTTTGTAGAATAAGTTAGGCACTAAATTGTTATTTTCTACTGCTTGTCATCCACAAACCGATGGTCAAACTGAAGTAGTTAATAGAACAATGATTCAATTACTTCGTACGTTAATCAATAAGAACTTGAAAAGTTGAGAGGAGTGTTTACCTTTTATTGAATTTGCTTATAATAGAGCTGTACACTCTACTACTTCGTTCTCCCCATTTGAAGTTGTTTATGGGTTTAATCCAATAACACCTTTGGATTTATTGCCTTTACCTGTATATGAATGAGGTAGCTTGGATGGTAAGCGAAAAGTTGAGTTGGTGAAGTCGCTGCATGATAAGGTCAAGATGTAAATTGAGGAGAAGAGTAAGCTCATAGCAACGAAAGCGAACAAAGGTAGAAAGCGCGTGACATTTGAACCAGGAGATTGGGTTTGGGTGCATTTAAGGAAAGAGCGCTTTCCGGATCAGAGGAAGTCTAAGTTGCAAGGGATGGTCCATTCCAAGTCATCGAGAGGATCAATGATAATGCCTACAAAGTGGATTTTTCAGGTGAATATAATGTTTCAGCTATATCCCAGGTGAGTATAATGTTTCAGCTATATTTAACGTTGCCGATCTATCACTGTATGATGCAGGTACAGATTCGAGGGTGAATCCTTTTGAAGAGAGGGAGGATGATATGATCCAAGGTGCCATCGAGGTGAGTGCAAGTCCGACGAAGGATCCATTGCTAATGGAAGAAGGATCGATGACTCGATCGAGGGCAAAACAGGTGAAAGAAGCGATGGTATTGCTTGTTCAAGCTACAGTTGATGATATGGAGATCGTGACGAAGATTGGAGCAAGTTCCATGTTGGGATCGAGGTCGGAATCGGGATGAATGAGCTTGATTCAAGTAGCTGAACCTGGAAGTCGCCAGAGGTGGCACCCCCGCGCTCATTTTCACCAGATATTACAGTGGGTATTGGCGCCACTTGCTCCCGACTAGTTTAATTTTTCGCCAATTTCCTTATTTTACTCGAATTCTATATTTAGCCAATCTCCTACTATATTTATGAGATTATGCACGTTTCTTACCTAGTTTATAGGGTTTGGTATAAATACCAAAAACATTTATTGTTAAAAAAAACTTTTGACAAATTATTAATTGAGAGGCTATTGTTTTCCTTGTTCTTCTATTGAACAATCAATCGAACTTGTCAAGAACTAAATCTTGTGGCGTTCAAGCATGGGATCATGCGTTCTTCATTGTGTAGTTAAGGGGTTCAATGCATCGTCGTTATCGTTGGATTTTTTGGTTCACCTTGTTGGGTTCAAATCCAAAACCGGGTTTAATTGGCGTTCTTGGGTTCCGCATCAATCTAGTTGTGATTTTCGTAGTCATCGTTATTATGAGGTTCGCATCAGTATTTCTACCCAATCAAACAAATCAAGTCTAGTCTTACATGCCAGGGCTAGGGCTGCCAAGCCGTCACAACATTAAATACGAGATAGCCTATAAATGATTGATTGATGGCTACGATAAGAGGTTCCAGCTGTGTGGATGAGGCCATGTGCTCCCTCATCCAATGACTTTTAATCATCGTCTTCTATTACAAAAGCAACACTTAGTATCATTTTCAGGGGATGCAAAATTTATACTCAAAAAGCGAACCTTGATCGTCCCTGTTTTACTCATTACGCCAACACCCTTATTATCCACGAGATAATGACATTACAACTTGTTACACACCTCGAATCATTCTCTTCATCAATTCGTCAATATAATTAGCAAGTTGATTTTAGTATATTGCGATTTGGCTTAGGAAAACCTACGTTTCTAGTTTTCTATTGGCCACGTCGTTGGTCCATTTTTTGAGGTATATTGCGATTTGGCTTACCAAGACCTGAGTTTCTAGTTTTCTGTTGGCCACATCCTTGGTCCATTTTTTGAGGTCAACAATGCCTATTGGTCGTTGGCATTGCCATTCAAAGCAAATCGAGATCACGAATTCTCCAATCCATTTATTCATGGGTTCGAGAGAGTCAAACGTGTGCCAAGATGGTTTGTGAAAGATGACGACGGAGACCCATTGATTGATCAGCCAAAGAAGTTTGTACGCATGCTAGAGTAAAATGAAGTGCCAGTGTTTTATCGATTTAATCCGGGAGGTTTTCATGGTGTAGAGTTGCAAAATGTGACAGCTGCTCTGGCCTTTTTTCATGATGTGAAAAATTTCATCTACTGTTGAAGACTAATAATGAAGGCTGTGTTTCATCTCGAAATGATAATGTGTGGCTAGGAATTTTTGACAAAATAAATTTGGGATTTGCTTAGTTAATCTTGTGCAGTTTTTGATGATTTAGGAATTATTAAAAAAATATAATTATTTTTGAGAATTTGGATTAATTTTCGGATTTACCACTTGATCCTCCTTTGAGAACATACGAAATTCTACTTTATGAAAAGTTGTTACAATCTCATATTAAACTAAAGAGAGACCAAATGTCCAAGTATAACGCAAAATATTCATATTAGGTTAGACTACAAAGATTTTGGAGATCTCGCCCTATGGCATGTCATGACTTTCTTAGTGATAAATAAAATAATAAGGGGGAGCCTATATTTTATAATTATATTTAAACCAGGGAAGCTTCCATTTGTAGGGACCTAAAATGAGATCCTTGTAGTAAGTTATGCTACTGAGATTTATTTTACAAATCTAGCGATTTACAAATATTAAAAAAAAAAAAAAAAACAAATCGAAAAACCCTCAAAAAGTATTTCTATGTTCCAACCACACTGGGTTCAAGGATCTCTCTCAAAACCTTAACACCATATCCAAAAAATAACAAGAGTTGCTTCAATGGACCAAACAACAAACCGAAACTACATATTAATAATTTCAATTTAAAAAAAAACCCATAAATATGTGTTTATCTCATAGAGTGAACAAGAAATCTCCCTACCAGAAGTTGGAGATTGAAGAACACTGATTATTGTATTTTGTACACTTATCTAGGCAATAAAATTGGAGTATTTTTTTTAGTGATTTTGATGACTTATAGTTTAATTATGTGTGTTAGGTTGAACTCAAAATAAATTAGTGGAATTGGAAGAAATGAATGAAAAATGGGCGGAAAAAAAAAGAAATCTAGAGTTCGAAAGCCAAAGTGTAAACATCCAGTAGTTGATTTGGACCAAAAAACGATGATTGAAGATTACATAGGATCAATTGGATGCAACTACAGGTCAAATGAGTGAAATATATAGTCAAAATATTTCACAAATTAATTTCCAACCGTTTGAGACCAATTTTTGGAATAGCAAATGTTCAAATTGGAAAAACAAATGTTTGGCCTCCGAGTTAGCTTTCCAACACACTTTGAATCATATCAACTGGATATCGGAAGAGAAAATTATGAGCAAAATATTAAAGGATGCTAGTGGAAGAAACCGCTAGTGGAAGAAAAACTGATGAGCATGCAAGACCCACACCGACATGGCTAAAATTTAACAGGGACCTAACCAGGTTGTTGGTGCTGTGGTCGGATTGACACTGGCGTGGCCACATTGTTATAGTGTCGGAACTTCTACTATAATTTCCGAATTTAGTCAGAGTTTTAATTCTATTGAAATTATACACGCGTTTGCCTTGATTTTTTGACTCTTATAAGTACAAAGCTTAGAAAAAAAAAACATTGGAGAACTCTTTCTTGCCTCTTTATACACAATAATATCATTAAATTCATCAAAAATTAGAGGTCAATTCATCATTTTTGAGAGAGGATTAAGCCCTAGTAAGAATTGAAGATCAATTACATCAAAATTTTGAAGAATTCAATTCTAGAATTGAAGAACAAGATTTTTGCAACATTTCATGATTCGAGTGATATTTCTTTATTATTTTTCTTGTAATTTATTTAAAAGCATGCTAGGCTAAATCCATTTTTGTATTGGATAAGACGAACTCTATTGTTTATTTATTTTAATTCAAAACTAGTAATTTAGTTTATTTCTTGTATTTCTTGATTAATTTTGCATACCCATTACATTATTTATTTGCTTGATCACCAATTAGATAATTAGTTGCTTGTTGTAGTATTGAGAAACTCACAATGAGTTTAGAACACGACAAAATTAACGCATGTGCAATAGAAGTTAGGAATAGCATTTATCATGTTTGAAATCATATCGATAATTCAAAATTTAATGCATTCTAATAATTCGAATTTGGGATATGAATAAATTGGCGTCGTGGTTGGAATATATTTAATTTGTTTTGGAAAAAAAAGTTATATACATTAGTTTTATCAATTATGAAGAACACATAAATATGAAACCGAACAAATACAATAATAGAGAAAAGTCTGAGAAATTATTTATCTGAATGGAATGAAGACTAGGGCAACAAAGAGTTGTATATATAATCTTTCTGCCGACCATTGATCATCCATCTAATGCATATGCATATGTCCAGAGTAACTAACGATTAAGCCACCATTGATAAACAACTTATGAAGAAAGTCACATTTCACCAAACATCGCCGATTTTTATTGTTGTTATCGAGAAAGTTTGTTATTATTAGTGATTTTATTATTTGATTCTCTTTCTATTTATTTTTCTCTTTTTTTGTTCTATCGTCCTATGTACGACATGATCTAACCATTCGAATTTAGTTCCTCCAGATCTGGATATCCATTCAAAAAGAAATTATAAGAAAGGAAAAAGAACACCACAAAGCAACAAATTAGAATGGACCCTCCATCACATACTCAAGCTAGAGTGGCCGACCCAAATAATATACATTTTTACTTATGCTCGAAGTTGGTAAAGATAATAGACGTATCAAAGAACTCTTAGTTCCACCACGAGCTAGTAATCATTTCATCATTGCTGACGTTGAATAACTTTCAATTGAGCCCATATGCCATAGGAATGATGGGGAACACAAACCATGGATAGCATATGAAGATCTGCATATTTTCTAGATCATTGTGACTCGATCACCTATGCGAGAATTTCAGATGATACAGTAAACTTGGTGATTGTTATATACACTAAAAGAATCAGCAAGAAATTGGTTGACTCATCGACCACCAAGAAACGACACAAGGTTGTTTATTTGTTGGGGAATGACATGAATGAGTGAAAGAAAATCCCAATTTGTTCTCCAATATGATTTTACAAGATGAGGTTAAAGAGGTCTTTTGACCATTTTAAATAATTAACATTCCTTTTATTTTAATAAGTTTGGTCAAAGGCTCATTGGACAAAATGTTTATGAATGGTGGCCATTTGAACTCATTCCCCTTTTTACAATGCATGACGTGCGAAAACGGTGTCAAAATATGAATAAGAATACTCATTTCGGCATTTCATTGAACATGTTATGAGTGTGATGAAAATGAAAAATTCCTCAACAGCTACATTCTACCTAACTCCCAACCTCCTCATCAATATTTCATCATTAAATAAACAATAAAAATCCATCTAGTACAATGACCTCATAAACAATACTTGTAAATGTTTCAACTGACACTCCTTCAAATTCAAAAAAAACGTTAACCTGATTTCCAAAGAACGGCGATAGCACTTAGTGGCTTCGGCGTAATCACAGCGGCTTTGAGCCTCGAACCATCAACTCATCCAGGTATTCCAGAGAGTTCTCAAAGTCGCTGTCGAAATTTACCACGGCACTTTCGAAATTGTTGTTGTTGCATGTAGACTCGGTGGCTCCGAAATCGACGCTGGATTCGATTGTAGCTTCGACAGAGTTCTAATTCGGGTCAGGTGGAAGTTCTTGAGCATTATTGGAATTCGTTGGTTCCTTCGCCATTAATGAGAACGGGAAACCTCCTCTTCTTAAAAATATTCTCCTTCAATTTTCCAACCTTTGTCCTTTAAATCTAAAGCCATCTCTTGCCATTCTTTTACTGAGGTCGGCAATTGTGAAAACTTTTAATGGGAAAGACGTTTTCGGTGGAGGCTTGAGTTTGAAATCGGTCTTCTTCATTTTCAAACCAACTACGAACTCCCATTTAGGAAAATCAATGTAAGTCTTCCATATTTTCCAATGCAATTCACAGGATATGGATTTGTTTGTCGAATAATAAATTTTATTGATTGAGCTTGAAAATCTGTTTGTTATCCTGTCTTCTACTTGTGAACCATGTGTATTGGATTTTTTTCATAATATTTGTTGGGTTTCTAGTGAGAATAATACCTTATTTTTGTTATCTGAATTTGAGGAATTGAATATTGTTTGAATGTTAATGTTCATATGTATTCTTGTTCTTCTGCATAGAATGATTTAGGATTTATTAATTACCTTTGTTGGATATAGTTTATAGTAATTTTTTTTTTTTTAAAAAAAGTGATGTGTATTTAAAATGGGGCTCAAAATTGATATCATACTTGTTTTACAATGTAAAACTTATTTGACAGGATGACATGTGAAGTAAATGAGAGTGTTGAAGATGAGATAATTGACATAGTGCCCAAATATATATGTGAATTGAGAGTGACTTGAGGCTCATTGTCTTTAACTATTTTCCCAAATATGTATATGCGTCGAGAGTGACTGGAGGCTCATTGTGTTTAACTATTTCTAGATTTGATATTTTCTATCTTCTAAGTTTTGAGAATTGAAATTAGAAGTTTGTACTTGGAATTAGACTTAACTCTTCTCATTAAATTATAAAGTAATGCGTAACATGAAGAATAATCTTTCTTGATAATGTCATACTTGGTTATAAAGCTGGTAATTGTATTATTAGAAGGTTAGTAGGACCTTTTGTTGTGAGTACTACAGTGTTTACAATCTGTACATAATTTATTTTATATTATCGGAAATCTATATGCATAACTTGGTTTATATAGCTTATGCATCTTGTTCGTATGTACATTAATGTCATCAGTTGTTATAATATTTGTACATGTTTTATAATTTGTAGTGCAATGGAAAAGATTCAAGTTGACGCTACAATTACAACAAGATGTAGACTGTAGGTAATACAAGATGTTTATAAGAAGCTAGATACAAATTACAAAAAAAAAAGCTCAGTGAGAGTTGATTTGGATCTCTTCTTAGATTGAGAGATATAAGGCTGGCTTCACAGGTTATACATCAATTATTATTGCGAAAGATGAAGACCACCAAAAAAGAAGAAGTATGGTTTAAGATAGGAGACAAACGTGCAAGATTTAGATTGGAAGAATTTATTTTGGTGACGGGCTTAAATGCAGGTAATGATAACAATGTAGATAAGACTTTGGGGGCGGAATGTCGGATCGTGAAAGAATATTTTAAGAAAAGTGTGAGGAAGATTACGAAGGGAGATACTTACAATGCATTTGTATGTTGCAAGAAAAGAAATAGCGATAAGTATAAGTTGGGATTGATTGTAATCTTGGCGTACGTCTTGTGGGCCACGAAGGAAAACACCTTCATCGAATTATGGTGGTTGGACTTGGTGGATGATCTGGATAGGTTCGAGAAGTATCCACGGGGAAAGTTTTCATTTGAATATACGATGAATGTATTCAAACGTGAAATAGGAGGTAAATTGAAAATTTTGGATGTCGAAGAGAGTCATGTTATCGGTATTTGTTGCACGGCTTTCCCCTCACTATAATAGTGAGATAATAATGTTTGTTTTACAATAGATTTGGGCATTTGAGGCGATTTCAACATTGGGAATGAAGTTTGCTACGAAATATCTAGATGTAATTCCAAGAATGGTCACTTGGGAAATGCCGAAGAGGTTGGCGTCTGTCGCCATTGATAACGTGTTGAAATCAAAAGAGGTGAATTGCCATTTTTATAAAGTTTATTGGAACTAATTGTGAAATTAGCTTAGCGAATGACTAATGATTTGCACAATTTAATATTTGCAGTTGGAAGTTCATTCTAAATTGATTCCCACTAAACTCGAACTGGAGGAGGTCTATTGGAAAGAGTTGATACCGATCATGGGAGAAGATGAGATTGCTTCACACCATTCTGAAAGGAGATAAGGCTAAGCATGATGCCAGGCCACATCACACATTCCACCAATACTCTCCCAAAGCATATCAACCACCACGGGTATCTCATGAGATCAACATAGCAGATTTATTGAGAATGGAAATGGAAAAATTTGAGGAAAGGCTACAAGCAATCATATCAACTCGACTTGATTGGGTGGAGAAAAAGGTTGATAGGTTGTTTGGATTGGTTGTGGCGGGTCGATTCAATTTGGTGACAAGTGGATTTGATGGAGCCACTAGTAGCACAGCTTATGTACCAGAATATGAACAGAAGGGTGGGTTAGAAAATGAGGCTGGATTTGATTATGTGACGGGTGTGCCGATGAAAAAAAGGTGGAAGAGTTTGAAAAGGACCCAAAGTTAGAAGATGAGGTCAAAGGAAAGAATGTAGAAGGGAAGGGAACCGAGGTTGGATCTAGGGATAATACGGAGGAGCAAGAAAA
Organism: Fraxinus quadrangulata; assembly: GCA_903798255.1. Classification (NCBI taxonomy): domain Eukaryota; kingdom Viridiplantae; phylum Streptophyta; class Magnoliopsida; order Lamiales; family Oleaceae; genus Fraxinus; species Fraxinus quadrangulata. Next base: position 109,917 of record CAIGRB010154104.1, on the reverse strand, counting down.
GGAAAAAAATGGTTAAAGAAGGTGTTGAAAAAGAAACAATGGTAGAGGAGGAGCATAATGAGGTAGAGAAACGCATCGCTGATTTTGTGACGCCTGAGAAACATGAGGTGGATGCGAATGAATCCACTCAAGGTATGTAAAAAACAAATTGATGTTTAGCTTCATGTTATTACCTCCAAATTAACAAATTCTAGATTTTTAATTGTTGTTACCTGCAACATATATGCGACAGTATACAAATCGAGGAGGTATGATGTGTTTAACCAAAAGGACGATGGTATCATTCAAAGAGAAAATCACGCTTATTGTGTTCTCCCTTCATGGACCTGGCAAAGAGGAGAAAGATATTGGACATCGATGTAAATGATCCTTATCGAGAAGTGGATCCCCAGAAGGTTGAGGCTCTTCACAAATGGATGGAAACTGTAGCCTTCGAGTAAATTATTAAACATAGTTGGAAGTACATGTGAAAGTAATGATATTATTACATAAATATGACTTTGTGTGGATGTTATTATATGTGCAATGAAATTATACCTTTGCGCTTTTACGATGTTCAAGCAAAAAATTTGATCGACCTTTTAAATGAGGATGGTTGGATTATTGGCAATGTAAGTAATTACGATAATGTTACACAAGATTTCAGTTTGTATTAACTAGTTCATTTGTCCAGATTACGAACGAGGCTCTACACCAGATACGAAAAAGGGCTTCCAAAATTTCTAACTTATTCTGACAAGATTGTTGCATATTGGATACATTATTCTATCAATTTGTTGTCAATGCACATGAGAGGGGCTCAAGTTTAGTAAGAGTCTAATCAATTACGTGAGAGGGGCTACTCCGGAGCTCGATAAACCTTGGAAGGGCTGCAGATATTTGTATATTCCTTGTTGTGCCGGCAACCATTGGTTCACAGTTCAAATCGACTTGGAGAAACAAACAATTTTTACCTTCGATAGTCTGAAGGGTCACATTCGTAGGGTAGCGTTGGAAGCTTACATTTTGCCTATACAAGAGGTTATTCCATTACTAATCAAAGTCCATGTCACAAGAGATGACAACTATAGCACGAAAAAGTTCAAATTTGTGAAAGTGACAGATGTTCCCCAACAATTGAATGGGTAAGATTGACTAATTTCATAATTAGTAGTACTAAATTATTTTACGTCTAGGGTGTTGATAATGCATATTCACGTAACGAAATGATCTCTGTTCCTATGGCACAAAGTATTTAATGTCGTTCAAGTACAAAAAATACATCATTCAAAAAGCGATATTGAAATCGGTCCTGAATCACAAAACGATTTAGATATTGTTTCAGTATCAAATACACATTGCTTCCCAGAAAGAATTACAACGACATTGATATTGTTCATGTGTCACCAAACGATATAGATATCGTTTCAGCATGAAATACACACTGCTTCCCAGAAAGAACTACAACGACATTGATATCGTTCTTGTGTCACAAAACGATATAGATATCGTTTCTACACTAAAATTACACTGATTAACATAACGATATTTAAATCATTCCTGAAACATGAAATGACTTGTATATTGTTTCATCATCAAATATACACTGCTTCATTGATTTTGATATCGACATTTGAAATCATTCCTTAAACACAAAACGATTTACATGTCGTTTCAGTATTAAATACACACTGCTTCACATACCTTTTCTTTGTAGTGTCAAAGTCACGAAATAATGTAACGATATCTATATCATTTCAGTGCACATTTGACGAGTTCGAGATCGTTACAGTTCAAATAGCGACTACAACGAATCTGATATCGTTTCCTTTCATTCCAAACGATATCCATATCGTTTCAGCAAAAATCATAACTAAAGTGACATTTATATAGTTTCCTGTCATATAAAATGACAACATTTCTTTCTAGTGTCAAAGTCATGAAATAACATAACAAGATCTATATTGTTTCAGTGCAAATTTGAAGAGTTCGACATCGTTACAGTTCAATTGATATCGTTTCCTTTCATTCCAAACGATATCCATATAATTTCAACTAAAATCATAACTAAAACGAAACTTATATCGTTGTAGTGTTAAACCCACGAAATAATGTAACGACATCCATATCGTTTCAAAACAAATTTGATGGGTTTGAACTCGTTTCAGATGAAATCGTAACGAAAATGACTTAGATGTTATTTCTTTGCACTGAAACGATAATTATATCATTTAGTGTCAAACACATGAAATAACATAATGACATCACTATCGTTATAATTCAAATAAAAACTGTAACGAATTTGATATCATTTCTTTACATTTAAAGTGATAACTATATTGTTATGCTAAGAAACGATGATTCAATCATCCACGGCCACCCGACATACATCCATCGTACGTAAGATGATAAAAATAGGTCACCCAACAATTTCGATCTCACTCAATGTAAACAATGGGAACATTTGTGTTTCATAGTTGTCTACCACCTTTGAGTTATTTCAATAGAAACAAAGTGTCTTTGATCGCTCTTTCTGAACCAACTGAGTGCTATCAAACCCTTGATGCCCTCATTCGATCATTATACATATGTCGGAGGTCTATTGAATGATCGTGGATGGTCGAATCATATGGTATGAACATAAACGATTTCAGTGTCGTTTTAGTTACGATTTTAACTGAAATGACAACGTTATCGTGTTTAGTAAAAGGAAACGATATAAATGTCTTTATAGTTGTTATTTGAACTGTAACGATTTCAAACTAGTCAAATTTGCACCGAAATGATAGTGATGTCATTATGTTATTTTGTGTGTTTGATACTAAACGATATAATTGTCGTTTCAGTGCTAATAAATGACATCTAAGCCATTTTAGTTACGATTTCATCATAAGCGAGTTCAAACTTGTCAAATTCGTTTTGAAACGATATGGATGTCGTTACATTATTTCGTGGGTTTAACACTACAATGATTTCATTTTTGTTTGATATGATAGGAAACGATATAAGTGTCGTTTTAGTTATGATTTTTGCTGAAACGATATGGATATCATTAGGAATGAAAGGAAACGATATCAAATTCACTGTCTGTAACGATATCGAACTCGTCAAATTTGCACTGAAGCGATATGGATGTCGTTACGTTATTTCGTAACTTTGACACTACAAAGAAAATGCTTTCGTTTTATATGACAGGAAACGATATAAATGTCGTTTTAGTTATGATTTTAGTTAAAATGATATGGATGTCATTTGGAATGAAAGGAAACGATTTCAAATTTGTTGTAGTCGTTATTTGAACTGTAACGATCTCAAACTCATCAAACTTGCACTGAAACGATATGGATTTCGTTACGTTACTTCGTGACTTTGACACTACAAAGAAAAGGTCTGTGAAATAGTATGTATTTAATACTGAAACGATATGTAAATCGTTTTGTATTTCAGGAACGATTTCAATGTCATTATCAAAATAGAGAAGTAGCGTGTATTTGATGCTGAAACGATATATAAGTCATTTTGTGTTTCAGGAACGATTTAAATATCGTTATGTTAGTCAGTGTAATTTTGGTATAGAAACGACATTTATATCATTTTGTGACATAAGAATGATATCAATGTCATTGTAGTTCTTTTTGGGAAGCAGTGTGTATTTGATGTTGAAACGATATATAAATTGTTTTGTGTTTCAGGAACGATTTCAATTTCGGTATGTAATTTTCGTACTGAAACGATATGGATATAGTTCTGTGTTTCAGGAAAAATTTCGGTATTAATTTTCGAATGACTGCATTTTTGTACTAGAACGACATTTACATCAACTTAACAATGCAAATGTCGTTTACCTTTAATTTGGAAAAAATAAACACGAAATCGTGTAATCACTTCAGTTCCATTCTAGTAGTAAAAAAAGGTTTTAATGGCACAGTAACTACAAAATCTAACAAATCACTTTGTGCTTCGAATAAGTACAAAATCATAAAACTACAAGTTATGACAATGTTACAAACTTAAGTTTCAATACCAGCTGTTTGGCTAGTGTAAGTAGATTGGACATGACCGGTTTTCTTGCACCAATTGCACTTATGAGGCGTACGTGTCTCTCCTGCTGATCTTTTCCTCTATTTTGCTGGTCACCCACCTTGTCTTCATGCCAATGGTGGAAATACTTCTCCAGCCATCACATGTTTAATAATTCTCCATTCGACCTCATTTGACAAAGGGTATACGAATGTAGAATATGCTTGCTTCCAACAACTAGTAGTATAAAGGGGCTACATAGGTTATAGCCGTCACCTCCTTTAAACCTTACAGCAGCAATTGCATGCACACATGGGAACTTGTCCAAATTAAATTTTCTATACGTACATGTCTTTTCATCCAAGTCCACAAATTGGTGTTCTAGATTGTCACCAACTTGATATATGTTCGGAGATACCTGAATGGCCTCCAACCCATTTGACTCATTATATTTCATGCACATCTTTTTCTCTAAAGGTGGCGTGAGGTGGGTCATACATTTTTCAGCTTCAACCTGTCTTTCATAAAACCACATTTGCAGTGTCTCTCGGATATATTGAATCAAACCAACTATGAGAAATTCTCGAGCACTCTTCAACAAGTTATTTAGTGATTCAGCATTATTCATAGTCATGATATTGTAACGTATCCCAGTAAAATGTGCTCTAGCCCAATAATGAAAATCTTCTTCTAATAGGTACTCTTTGTTGCCCTTCTTTTTATTGCACATAGCTGCCATGTTGGACTCAAATTCTGTTAGAGTATAAGCCTCCAATGCTGTCCTAAATCAAGTTGCTAGATCACTTCGTGGAAAATTTGTCTTCAAGTTCTTTTGCAGGTGATATGTGCAATTACCATGATGAGCAAACTGAAAAACATTTCTAACTCCATTTTTAATACATGTTGTATGGTCAAATATAATCACAAGCTCATCTGTATTACCTGTAATTAATTCATCATTCTCTAAATCAACTGCTTCCCATGCGAGTGGAAATATTTGAAAATTTACATCCTGACAAGTTGCTACAAATAGAGTACCTTTCATTCTCGATGTCAAAAATGTGCCATCTACAGAAATTACCATTCGCATCGAGTTGAGGAATCCATGTATACTTTGTCCCAAAGCTATAAAAAAGTATTTGAAGCGCCGATCATCTGTAGTGTGAATGAATGTCAGCATACCAGGATTTTGTATCCCCAAAACATGACAATATGCTGCCAATTTTGCATAACTCTCACGGGGTTTTCTACGGATCAGTCCGCAAGCAAAATGTTTAGCCATATACGCTTTGGTATAGCTTATGGTTATGCCGAACTCCTAATGAATGTCTTTAATGATGTCTCTTGGTCTGTAAACTCAGTTGGCATCTTGATACTTAGGGGCAATGTGATTTCCAATAATCATATAGAAGCATGCTTATGGCCTCCGCGGCGAATGCTCATGGAGCAAGAGTGATGACCATTGTACTTTCAAACTTCAAAAATAGGACTTTCTACGATCTTGGTTGCTCGGAAGCACCACTTTCAACTTTTATCAATAAAAATAATTGCATAAATGCTCTTATTTAACTTTTTAACTTTGTATTCAAAGTGACACTTCACAACCAGCAACTGCAATTTGGATATTAGATCATATTTTGATGGAAATAACTGGTTGACTTGCACATCTTCATTTTTTTGAATTCTTACTGATGTTCCAGAACGGAGCGAACTTACACTTGCAGATACAACCTGACTACATGGTTCATCCATGTGTAACTCCACATCATTGTCACCTAGTAAAGGAGAATTATCTTCTCCGTCTACTCTTCGGGGACTATCTTCATTTACGTCAAAACCATGACAATCTACAAATATTGTATCACCATTGACATGGTTACCATCGTTGTCTATTCGAATACAAAAAAATTCATCAAATTTCAAACATCTTACAGTACTGATAACGATATGTATATCGTTATGGATTTCAAAAAATGATATTTAAGTCGTTATGTACCCAAGAAAATTAAATGCATGTTTTATAATAAAACAATGAAAAGAATAGCCAAACATACCTTTACCAACTTACATTTCACTCTAATTACCACAAATAAGAGGTAGTGAGAAAAAGGTTGGGAAGTAACCCATATCAATTTCTAATGCAATGATAAAATGAATTCAAAATCATTGTTTACAAATGAACACAATAAACATAAATACATCAATATGAAGAAACGATTCAAAAAAATGGAGAAAGAAAAGAACCTAAATATTGAAAATTTATAAAATCCTCTATTTTTCTCCAAATGCCCAACAAGAATGTTGCAAGATTTTATTACTCACTTCAACTAAATGAGTGATCATAGGAATGAGAATGTAGAGCTTATTGTTACATTCTGTAGAGAAAATGATGATGTGAAAATGAAAATGCTTACCTGTAGAGCCGAATCCTGTGGAAGAAATGGAAGTGGAATTCAATTAGGGTTAAATGGAAAATAAAATGGAATTTAGGACAATAATTTCTTTTTTTATACAAGGACATTTTAGTCCTTTACAAATTGTATTATCCATTTTATATATATTTAGGCTGTCTAACTAAAAAAACATTGATGTTGGACTTTTTTAAACAAATGTTTGGTTTGGCTAGGCCTATTAAATGAAATCCCCTTGTAAAAAACACACATGTGTAACGACCCCTTATTTGAGTTGTAACCGTGTTGGCAAGGAGCCGAAATGTTGTAGCCCGAGTTTGGAGTGCGATGACAGTCACAAATGCAGGAACCAAACACATTGCCTTGCACGTCGTGCCCGATGGACACCACACGCACTCACCCTCGACAATGATTTATTTTGGTGCCCACGTTTTGGTCCTCCTGTCGTCCAAACGAAGCAACAATCGATTCCAAACCAACACGAGCCACATGCTAGGACGTGTATCCTACACCGAGGCCAAGCAATTGACGCTCGACGTGGGTTCGTCCTCGCGGTGCTATCCATTTCTCGGTCAAAATCCGCAATTTTCGCAAATTTCGTCGTGCGTCTTAACGAGCTGTCCCAGCAGATCGACGATGTATTGTCCCCACGTACCAACATAGGTTTTTTCAGCATGCTATGTCCTCACTCACACGCTCCTCGAGAAAACTTCCCAGAGGGTCACCCATCATAGAATTGCTCAAAGCCAAGCACGCTTAATTGTGGAGTTTCTAACGATGGACTTCCGAAAAAGAAGGTGCATCTTGTTGGTATGAGTAGTACCTATGAAACCTTTTTTAAGCTTTTCTGGTCTGGGTATTACAATCACCCCCCATTAGACTCGCAACGTCCTCATTACGCTTGATCCATCTAAGGATCCGTTGTCAGGCGTTGGGATTCTAGAGGTGGCTCCTACGGGTTCAAGAGGTGGCTCCCGCCTATGGCGTAGCACTTAGTTCCCAACTTTCGGCTGGTAACTGGGCTCTAATACCATTTGTAATGACCAGGCTTAACGAGCTATCCCGACTGTTAGATCGATGACGTACTGTCCTCACTATACCAACATGGGTCTTTTTAGCATGCTTTGTCCTTACTCGCACGCTCCCCGAGAAAACTTTCCAGGGGGTCACCCATCATAGAATTGGTCAAAGCCAAGCATGCTTAACTGTGGAGTTTCTAACGATGGACTTCCGAAAAAGAAGGTATATCTTGTTAGTATGAGCAGTACCTATGAAATCTTTTTTAAGCTTTCCTGGTTTGGGTATTACAATTACCCCCCATTAGACTCGCGACGTCCTCGTCGTGCTTGATCCATCTGAAGATCCGTTACAAGGCGTTGGGATTCTAGAGGTGGCTCCTACGGGTTCAAGAGGTGGCTCTTACCCTATGGCGTAGCACTTTATCTCACATAGCACTTATTTCCCAATTTTCGACTGGCAATCGGGCTCTAATACCATTTGTAAGGACTCAGGTCCTACTGAACGAGCTGTCACGACCGTTAGATCGACGACGTACTGTCCCCACTGTACCAACATGGGTCTTTTCAGTATACTTTTTCCTCACTTGCATGCTCCCCGAGAAAACTTCCCAGGGGGTTACCCATTATAGAATTGCTCCAAGTCAAGCACTCTTAGCTGTGGAGTTTCTAACGATGGATTTCCGAAAAAGAAGGTACACCTTGTTGGTATAAGTAGTACCTATCAAATCTTTTTTAAGCTTTCCTGGTCTAGGTATTACATGAGTCCCCTTCCGTCAATATGTTTTCATATTGTTTGTAATGGGTTTGAGCTTCATATTGATCGTTCAAAAATTATATGTAGGTAATGATAGAAATATTATTTGTTTTACAGGAAAATGAAACCAAAATGCAAAGATCTACCGACGATGGACAAAGGTAAGAAAAATGCCACCAGTTCCTCTTCCAAAGCACTGACTCAGGTTGACGATGGTGGCATACTTTGCTTCTTTTCCCCATAGCATCTCACCCGATTTAGTGAAATGGTATCGTAATGGAAATTGTAGCTTGAGTGATGGGTGGTTTTGTCAAACTTCCCTGAATTTGAGATGACTAATTTAGTCCAAGAGTTCCTTGTAAACTTCATTTATGAGTTAGACAATTTTAGACCAAATCATTATCATTAGACATGGATTCGTGATCGATAGATCAAGTTTGGGCCGAAGGAGATCGATACTATATAATTGACTCGGGATTACATCACTTCTATCCCGAGCAAACTAAACATGGTCGAGGTTTTCGATTCTTATACAGTAGGGATGGAGCATGGTTACTTTTCATGAAGGAGTTCGAGCACACATTCACTTGATGGAGTCTGTTGATCTTCCACATGTTTATGAGCTATAACATAGATCCTACATCGCACATGACAAACATCAATGACATTCGGGCCTGATTATTATACCACTTGTGCAAGGGCACAAGATAGATCTCCACAGCTATATTTATACACTTATCTACAATTTAGCTACATTAACAGACCATATCCACACTATTTTTTCCAGATGTCGAGGCCCTAATCAATAAGAAGAATGTGGCTAATTCCTTATGCTTTATTAGACAGATGAGAACTTAAGCTCAGGTACCTCAATCGGCCACCATATGTGTTGGAATTTGGTTTAGATAATGAAATTAAGTATGAAAAGTGACTTTTATATTAATTTCGATCAAATATTCGGACTTGATTTGATATAAAAACAAGGAAAATGCAAGTTCAAATAAAAGAACTTATGATACTACAAATGGCACTTCAAATGAGGAAGAATCAATGCATAGTAAAATGGCTAGAATATCTACTTTATTTGGCCCAAATTTTCTAACCTATATGATAGAAAATGAACCAAAGACTTCGATGAAGTAATGTCTACATCGAAAGCACCGCATTGGAAATAAACTATCAATAGTGAGATAGATTCTATAATGTAAAACCATACTTGGGAGTTAGTTGATTTACCTCCTGTGAATAAGCCTTTAGAGTGAAAATGAATTTTTGAAAGGAAATTTAAATTGGATGGATCCATTGACAAATATAAGGCTAGATCGGTTGCTAAGGGACATAGACAAAAAAAAGGACTTGATTTCTTTGATACATATTCACCCGTTACTAGAATCATGTTGATAAGATTGTTAATTCCTATTGCAGTATTACATAACATTGAGATTCATCAAATGGATGCAAAGACATCATTCCTAAATTGTGAGTTAGAAGATGAGATATACATGGACCATCCTGAAAGGGTTCGTCTCTCCTAATCACAAACTGAAGGTTTGTAAATTAGTTAAATCCTTGTATGGATTGAAACAAGTCCATAAACAATGACAACAAAAGTTTGATAAAACAATATTGTCTAATGAGTCTAAGATAAATGAGTGTGACAAGTGTGTATACATTAAATATACACCAAAGGCCTATGTAATTGTATGTCTATATGTAGATGACATGTTGATACTGGCTAATAGTTACAAAATAATGCTAAACACCAAGAGAATGTTAATAAAACATTTTGACATGAAAGACTTGGGTGTAGCTAATGTAATATTAGGGATTAAGATCTCTAGAATATCAGAAGAAATTATACTTTCTCAATCTTACTATATTGAGAGTATACTTAAAATGTATAATGTATTTGAGGAAAGTTTTGCGAAAATCCCTATTCACACAAGTTAAAACTTAGTAAAACATACGGGTGAATGTGTGTCACAACTAAAGTATTCACAGGTTATAGGCAGTCTTATGTATATTACAAACTGCACTCGACCGAACATAACATTTACTGTGAATAAATTTAGTAGATTCACAAGTAATCTAAGCCATGATCATTGGAAGACTTTAACAAGGGTTCTTAGATATTTGAAATACTTTGACCTATGGATCACAAAATATCCCGCGGTACTATAAAGATATTGTGATGCGAATTTGATATCCCATATAAAGGATTCTAAGTCTACTAGTGGGTATGTATTTACCATTGGTGGAGCTGTATATCATGAAAATTGACAAAGTAAACATGTATAGCTCGATCAACGATGGAATTGGAATCAGAGTTTATTGCTTTTGACAAATTTGGAGAACAACCAGAATGGCTTCACTTCTAAGAAGAGATTTCGTGTTGGTCTAAGCCGGTACCTGTAATTAGTATATACTGTGATAGTCAATCGGCCATTGGAAGAGCTCAAAGCAGCATATATAATGGTAAGTCTAGACATATATGTCGTAGACACAGTACCATTAAACAATTGATCTCTAATGGTATCATTTCCATAGATTATGTGAAATCAAAGGAGAACATCGTAGATCTACTTACTAAAGATTTACCTAGAGATCAAGTACGTTGCTTATCAAAAGGAATATGATTAAAGCCTACTACGTAAGGATTTTTGTAATAGTAACCCTACCTTGTTGACTGGAGATTCCAAGATTTTGGTTCAAGTGAACAACTAAGTTATGAAGATTCAATGAAGCACTTGGGAAAATATTTCCTAACTCATTCCTATGATAATTAAAGTGCTTTCTGCAGAATGTTATGGTTAAGATATCCTTTTACTGATTCATATATCTTTATTAAGTCAAGTGGAGTATGACAAAATACTTTTAATAAGAGGTTACCTATGTAAGTGTGAGGTGGGGTAGCCTCAATGAAAATTGTTCAAATGCTAAAATTTTCTAAATACTTATGAAACCCAATAGTGGTTCAGGGTCAAAATGAACGAAGTCATGATAACCAGGAACAATTTAGGGATGATATCTGTGTGAGTATTATTGTTTTGGTTTACACCAACAGTTGAATGGTTCAAGACATCACGTTTACCAATTAGCCAAGTAAACCCGATAGTATTTCACTAAGGAAGGTTCAAGGCTAGAAGCTACCTTACTTAATGCAGTGTTTTCCTTCTCTTTCTCTCTACAATGCAACATATTTCGGTATAGTATGAGTATATTTGAATTTTCATTCATGTGGGGAATTGTTGGAATTTGGTTTAGAAAATGAAATTAAATATGAAAAGTGACTTTCGTGTCAATTTCGACCAAATATTCGACTTGATCCTATAGTCAAATTATGAATATAAATAGACTAACTTGTTCTACTTATCGAGTAAATTGTCATGGTATATTTGAAATCTCAAAACTAATTTTGAATGAATGAGAAATTGCGGTCCAAAGTTGTATAGAAAAGAGGATGGACGAGCTGGAAAAATGGCTAACTCCGTCGCTTGCCTATTGCTTGAGTGAGCGATGAGACTGTCGCTCAAGTGACAGGCTAACGAGAGAAGCTCGGATGAAAAGGTGTCACTATCGCTCGAGCGAGAATCTAGCGACAGTTTAGCGACAACAAATGCTGGTAAAGGTTGTTGAGTTTGGGGTGCGATATTTCACTCACAGCCTTTCTTCCTCTATATAAAGGACCATTTGAATGTCCATTATACATCCCATATCATTTGAATTGAGCATTACATCAAAAATTCTTGCAAAATACTCTCCAAAATTCATTTGAAAACCTTCTTCGTGTAGAGAGAATATTTCGTTCTAAGTTCGTTGTTGCTTATGGTTTGAAGTCCTACCACAAGTTGTATCCATTGAATCTTTGGAGACAAGTGCCGTAGTCCATTAGCACCGTTGCGGGGTAATATTTTCTTAAGGAAAAAATGTTTTCACTTGCCTCGAATTTCATTTTCCCTTTTGGTTTCTTCTTCTTACTTTCTTTCGTTAGAGTTTAATTACGCTCATGCGAATTAAACTTGAATTTTAACAACCATTTACTCATATATACACTACCGCCCCAACAATATGTCCCTCATGCACTAAAGCATACATTTGATTCATAGATCCTATGCTAGATTCTCTCCATGGTGATGGAAAACACTAGAGCCAATAAGGCTTTTTTGTAAGACGTACTTAATGTACAGATGTAGTATCCATCCGCCACACATCAGTTGTTGGCGACGGACACGACTAGGTGCAGTTTGATCAAGATCACATCAAGAAATCGCTCGATAACTGGACATGTCTCGAGAATATTCTTGAATAGATGGCATGTGCAACCTCTCAACTAGAGCCATCTGGTACAGGTCTGAGACATACCCAAAGAGTACCTAGATCTCAATTGCACTTTTCTTTTGATTGTTTTGAGACATTGAGGGCAATGTGTGATTGGGATTATAGAATGGATAACAGGGGTTTTTGGGACCTTTGGCATGTTCTAAGATGTGTATTTTCCTTTTGAATGGTGGATTTGTATCCAATGGTAGAATGCATTCCTCAATTTCTTTGGAGTCTGATAATAGATATTCAAATTATAGCAGGCCCCAAGCAGATCTTGAGAATGATCATGAGTGAAAGTATCAGAAACCACCATGTTAGTTACATCAACCAGGAACCAACTTTTAGATTCGCCAGGATACTTAATTGCATTGAAGTGACTGATTCTTCTTACGTTTGTAATGGTTATTTAAATACTTGACCGCCATTTAGATAATAAGGGGCTTGTTTTGTTCTATGAGGTTTGAAATAAGTTTAGCTCATAGTGATATTCAACATATGGTTGTATTGACATTAGGGATAATTGTTTATGCTTTATGCAAACAAAATAAGTAATCCTATGTATTAATGCATTTCTAGGTATTCGAATCGAGATAAAAATATTTCTTGTTGTGTTTAGAAATATGTTTATTTGGTTCAGGAGAGTTTTTCGAAAAAATATATCTGTTGTCAATCTATATACAAATTAGATTAAAGGATACAGGTTGAGAATTAGAATGGGTGATTATTATGTAGTTGTATTCTTAACACTCTTTTCTCACATATAACTTGTCAAAAAATAATTTTCACGTGCATTTAGTTAATAATTCATACGAAACAGTCAACTCATCAATTGTATATGTCACCTTCATGCTTTATGACGAATTGGTATTGTTCAAATCAGAGTCTATTCCTTGTGGGAACTATACTCTAAATTCACTCCAAATTATTATTTGTTTATGATCTCTTGTGATTGCAAGAATTTATTGAATAAGTTTTTGGCCCTGTTGTGAAAAAATAGATTTAAGTTTGAATTTATTAGTTCTTAACTAGATTTGAAATTTTATTTTATGCTTTTGGTCACACTACTATCACCTTCTTTACTCTATCTTATTTTCTTTAATCTTTTCAAGTGCTTGCATAGTGATATATGCAATATTTGAAAGATCTCGACCCCCTACTATTAGATCCAGAGATCGAGAGAACTTCAAATAGTAAAAAAGGAACACAGAGAAAGCATGTGAGAAATAACGAGAAGAGATGGCCGTAAATGGAATTCTAGCTACTCAACCAGTTGTAGAAGTAGTTGATAAAGAAGCGTCTTACTTGGGGATTTCATGATCCCACCTATGGTGCACAGTCATTCCAGCATCACATATCCACCAAACGGGCAGGAATACTTCGAATTTCAACATGAAGTAATCAATCTCTTTAAAAATCACATTCAGTGGCGATTTTGTGGCAAAGATAATGATAATCCACACCATTTTTTCATGTATCTCAGTTTCTGGAGTTTTGCGAGATTTTTCGTTTGTAAGAGAGTTGCAATAAAAGCCATTCAATGTATGTATTCTCACATACACTTAAGGATAGCACGAGAGAATGTCTATATTCTCTACATTCCTGTAGCATTATTACAAGGAATGACATGGTTCAAAAGTTCACTTACTAGTACTTCTGATAACATTACTGTAGGGAATGTCTATATTCTTTATATTCTGGACAATTAGACATCCAACAATAGTCGCAACACCCAATTGCATGAGCGAAGCTCCACGAGTATAGAAATCGTTTACACAAATATTATTATTTAATTCTTAATTTATTATTTCTAACTCCAATTGATGATAAATAAATTTAAATTTTTTATAACACAATTGACTTCATTTAGGGTTTAACTTATAGATGTGAATGTTAATATTTACGATTTCAAATAGTGATATCTTCTAATTCACATTTCAAGATTCATTAATATTGTAGTATTCGATTGAATTCTTCTTAATTAATCAATTTTGCTGCTCTTGTGCTCAAATCAATCATATTTAACTATATCAATGCACCGTATCTCTATATGAATCTGTATAAACCTTAACCAAATGCATTCAAGTTCTAAGAATCCTATTAACAACAAAGATAATTATAAAAACATATCTCTATCATTTGATCAAAATTACCAAAATTTAATATGTAATCTAAATTTCTAACTTACTTTCATTTTGTTACAAAATTCACAATTCATTGAATTAGTAACCAATTAGTTCAAAACATTAAAAACCATATATAAATTCAACACACGAAGAATTAAACTACTAGAATCTTGAAAATTGAAACAAAGGGTCACACTGGATTATATCGTTTGCCCTAACTATAGATTTAAATACTCATACTAATGAAAAAAATAAATAAAAACAACTAAAAAGAATATAGTTCATTAAAGGATTTTTGAAACAAAGAAGAAGAGACTAGAATCTGCACTAAGAATCTCCTTCATTATTCCCGAATATTGAAAACGTAGTTTTTGCCCAATGAATCTTGATTTCCAATGTATTTTTTCTCTCACAAATTATATTTTTAAAATAAAAGAATGACTAAAACTATTTGTAAGAGTAAAATATGTCTAAAAATAAGTCCTAAAATGTAAAATTGGATTTTGGCCTCGTTTTATCCTACACGATCGCTCCGGTCACATGGAGAAGCATTTTTGTGTACAGCCTCATTATTTTTTCCTCAAGCCATTGCATGTGTTCGGATTGTTGCAATGTAACGGTCATTCATAATTTAGATTGTGCATTTTGGTCCTGAACTCAATTGTTATTTCATCCTAGTCTCCATTAATTGCATAGAAAGTCCTTGTTGTGAATTCTTTTAATGCAAGTCATAAGAAGGAACATTCGAAAATTCTCTCTAGACTTGAGCGAATTTTTGCCCTAATGGAGCTACTGCCTTTGCTTTCTAAAACCACCACCTTGCAGTAGCCAAAGTCACAGGAAAATACACCCTACCCGGCTGCAACAAATCCTCAACTTATCCCAGACAAACAACTTTTGGAAATCAAATCCAACACCTAAACCCATAGGTGGCACACGATTCAATGACAAATTCCTTCCACCAAAGTTATACCCACGACTGTAGAGCTATGCTGATCATCTTGCCTCATCTAGGTGACCAATCTAATTGAGTAATATTTCCAAAACAAGTTCCAAATGCTTCTGTAATTTCTGGGAACTCATGTCTTCGCACACAAACTAAGGCTAACACCTTTTTTTCAATTGATGGAAACCGGAACCTCCAACCTACAAATTCGACCCACTACAATGTAATTCAATCCTCAATGACTATAGGTCAATAGCCAATTGCCTCAATTGATACAAAATTGATTCGAATTTTGGGCTCCAAAGTCACGATAGGCATGATCCCAAATGTAGGTAATTTTGGCAATTTTAGTACGATTCACCCCATTGGACCACCACCAATTAATTCTAAGCCATCTGAAATCCCTATGTTGGTCTCGGAGCTGACTAATTACAACAAAAATGTTACCTCGAATTTCTTAAACTTTCTTGCTACATTGTAATCAAATGGACACCCAGTTTTAGCCCCAACATAACACCCCTATTGTGCCCATTTGGGTTTCACTTCCAATATTGCCCATTTATTTTCGAGCCAAGAGTTGTCTATTTGCCTTGGCTATGGCTATTGGTGTCTCACTTTACATTGATGAGATGACCTCAGATTTACACCAACCTAGTGAGACACGTGTATGTATTGAAGTGAATTTAGAATATGTGCTCCCTGATAGAGTCTGGATTGAGAGAGAGAAGCTTTGTGGTTACTTGTGCATAGTCTTATATGACAAGAAGCTATAGTATTATTTTCTAATGCAAACACTTAAAGCATGTTGATGAGCATTGCTTGGTTGGGACACACATTGTACCACAACCTGCTATCCTATTATTGATCTGGTCTAGGGTAAAGGTAAGAGTAATGAAGTATTAGTGGAGCCTCATAAAAGATGGGTACTAATTCCCTGGGCTCAGAGGAGATACCATGCAATTAGCACATCCGGGGTACTGATATCTTCTTCTTTCATTGCTGATATCATGTGGTTACTAGTATGCATACTCAGGCTATTTTAGCGACTTTTGTTGTGGCTCTTCCACTTACTATATCTCCCATAGTTACCATCTCATTTGCTCTTCAAACTAGTCTAATGCAGCCTCCATTGGTTTCTTCGCAAGCTGTCACACCAGCTTTCACTTCATATTTTAATTCATTGTCAGAAGATTTGCTTCAGGGGCCATTTTATGTCCAGCACTAGGTATGATCCAGGCCCTTAGTTCATTGACTCCTTCTATTTGTCAGCAAAATGTGGAGGATTATGTTCCATAACTACATTCTGAGAAACCAAATTAAGAAATACATCACTAATGGAGGTCCATCGTCAAGGTTACTTCCGCATTTCTTCGTTTGATGATTTGGTTGGGTTATCTAATAGGGGATATGATGATGATGGCTTCATTACACTTGAAAGAAGAACCCATAGGTTATAGATACTCGATATCCTACCACCAGGATGAGCACTAGAAGTTGGTCACAAGATACTTCCTCACGCTTCCAGTCTTTATGAGTGTCATTATATGGAATGCAAGTGGTGTAGATAGTGTAGCTATTAGGAGGCTTTTGAAGAGACTCATTTAGCTTCATCGGGTATAACTCTTGGTTACCTTGGATCCCTTTATTCTTCATGTGAGATTTACAGTTATTCGACAATATTTGAGCTTTGACAAGGGGTTCAGAATGAGTCGAATAAGATTTGGTATTTTTGGAACATAGGGACTACTATTACTCCATTTGTTGATCATCACCAGTCCCTTCACGTTATGTTTGAGGATCCTTGACAAGCATGACCTATTTTTATACCCCAGTTTATATATCATGCTTACCTTCTAGTAGAAGGGACTTGTGGGTAGGTTTTCACCACATTTTCCTCTCTGTAGACTACATGTGGCTAGTTAGGAAGACTTAACTTGATTACAACTGATGGTAAAAGCACTGGACATAATTCTTATGACAGAGGTACAACTACCTTCTTTGATATGATGTTAGATTGTGTGTTGAAGGATGCCAAACTCATTGGAAATCGATTTATGTGGTCCAATCCAATGGTCGGGTTACGAAAAGATTGGACATAGTATTGAATAATTTTGCATCTGCATCTTACTGTTGACAGCTTACAGTGAGGCATTTGAATCGAACTTTAGCATTTGCCTTTACTTTTATATTGGTCTGATGATTACTCAGGGGCCAGACCTTTCTGATTCATCAATGTGTAGACCAAGCACCATGATTTTATAGTATTTTTCTCTCAGAAATGGTCACTCCATACTCATCTCACGAGAATGATTGTTCTCTAGGAAAAGTTCTTCAGACTGAAACATGGGCTACATTGGTGAAATCGTCATGATTTTAGTGATATGTTTTAGTAGGTAAGGAAAGCTGAGGTTAAGGTTGATTGTACAGAGATAGATTATGATATGTATCCTACACCAGAGCACTATGATTTACTTTATCAGACAGAGATAGATTATGATATGTATCCTACACCAGAGCACTATGATTTACTTTATCATACATTGGTAGTTCTAAACCAGACTTTATCTATTGAAGATAGATTTTAGAAGTAAAACTTTAGTTTACATTGGGTGTGTGAGGGGGATCACAACACTCAATACTTTCATACAATGGTTCAGGGATGCCGTATAGAGTCACATATCTAGTCTATTAGGACCTAATCAGGAAAAGTTGTATCTAGCCCTGACGATATTCAGAGCTTCGCTATCTCATTCTTCCAAGATCTTTTATCTACTCATTCAGAGTTTGTGGACCCCATTCATCCAGAATATGCTACTCAATTGTTTCCCTTTGATTCTTGAAGTACGAGAGGTGGTTTTCCACATTGATGTTGATAGTGTTATAAGCCTAGATGGATTCTCATTCTTGTTCTTCTAGCACTGCTAAAATATTATTCAGGATGATGTGTATAGGACTGCTTTAGATTTCTTAGATGGTGGTCACCTACCCGATGGATTTGCGACTACTTCTATTCTCTTGTTCCCAAAGTGGAAGGGTGCTTGCAGATGGATAGATTTTTGATTGATCAACTTATGTAAAGTGTTCAACAAGCTTGTCACTAAGCTGTTAAACACTCATTTGAGTTTAGTTCTATCATGTATTATATTCCCACAAAAGAGTGGTTTCATCCTTGGTCGACTGACTAGAGATAACGTTCTATTGACTCAGGAGCCCCTCCATACATTGGATGATAAAGGGAATAGGAGAATACTATGTTGAAGCTTGACATGGCTCAAACATGTGCTCGCATAAATTGGGGCTTTATCTACACTACATTCGAAACATTTTGATTTGATCAGATTTTGGTTGACAAAATTAAACGGTGCATTTCAAGGTGTCATTTCTCAATGCTCCTGAATAGCTACCCATTTGATTCATTTCCAATCTTATGAGGATTTCAACAAGGTGATCTCATCTCTCCATCTTTATTTATCATTGCTGCATGCTATTTTGCTCGCCCACTCACTCAGCAGTTTTAGAAATACCCTAGTATGGGTTATCGACATGGTGGTACCACTCTTATCTCATACCTTTCATTTGCTGATTATATGATTATACTCGTAAACGACCAAAAATAATTTATCAGAATAGTCTTTAACTATTTGGAGCATTATGAAGGAGTTTTTGGTCAATTGGTGAATAGGGACAAAAGCGATATATATTGCCTAGATGGGTATCCACTAGTAAGATCAGGAGATTGGAGCCCTTAGCTAGATTCAGACACCAACAGTAGCCTTTCACCTATATGGTGGTCTTCTTACATAAGGGCAAAGAAGACCTTCTTATACAATGACCTTATTCAAAAGGTCGGATAAGGGTTCTAGGTTGGGCTTCATGGATATCATCGCATAGGGGTCAGATTACTTTGCTGAGGTTCATGTTTTTCTTTATGTTCTTTAATTTTTTTCAAATTATACAACTTCCCAAGGTTGTATTGAAGTAGGTAGAGAGTATTTTTGATCGATTTACTTTGGATTCTAAGGATCAAGTGCATCATCTACATTTCAAGAGATGGAAGGATGTATGCCTTCCTACTGATGAGGGCGGATTAGGCTTATGAGACTACAAGATATGATTAACATTTTCTCTATGAAGCTATGGTGGCTATTTCATTCTCAGAGATCATTATAGGCTTAGTTTTTACTAGTCAAATATTGCATGGGGAAACATCATTCATTAGCAATAGTTTCCCATTCAGCCTCTCCTGTTTGGAACAGGCAGAAGTTGGTCGAGCTAGGGATCGAGCCACACATTGTATGGCACCTTGGAGTAGGTAAGATATTCTTGTGGCATGATTTTTAAATGGGTGATACTACCTCCTGTAGCTTCCAAGATCTGCTATAAATTTCAGACTCACAATCTTCTACCAAGATTTTCTGTATCAATCTTACGATCTTCGACACACATCTCTTCCAAGTGGATACCTAGGAATTACCTATTCTTGTTCTTCTTCCTATGATTGAATTTCTTTCTTAAAGTATTAAGGAATCCAGATGTTTTGGATTAACGAACCTTGATATTTTTTCAAAACTCGATTGCTGGATCACAAGAATGATGTGGATGAATCAATCAATGAATTGCCTCTTAGATCTCTCAAATAATGATATGAAAGTGTCTTGCAATTTTATCACACTCAAGCAAACCTTGTGAAATTCGTCCCAGACATCTCTATTTATATTTGGGGATACTTCGATGTTATGGGCCGTATAAAACTATTCAAAATCGCAATTAGGACTTTTTCGGATCAACCTGTTGCTCGAGCGAGAAGCTACAGACCGGCGAGCAACACACTGTCGCTCGAGCGAGTGCTCAGCGACAGGAGGGTTACAGACATTCTATTTTTGTCACTCGAGCAGTGTCCAAATGATAGACT
The DNA here is from genome assembly GCA_903798255.1 of Fraxinus quadrangulata. NCBI lineage: Eukaryota > Viridiplantae > Streptophyta > Magnoliopsida > Lamiales > Oleaceae > Fraxinus > Fraxinus quadrangulata. The sequence continues at coordinate 89,430 of CAIGRB010154104.1, read as the reverse complement.
AGCTAAAATGTGGCACCGTATTTCTCTTCTAATCATGCTCGAACCCTAGATCTCATAACTCAATTTTTACAAATTGCACCCTAGATCCTTAAATTTTACAATAAATAACAAATTAGTTATTTTGTCCACATAATTGCCAACACTGAAAACCTAACACTCACGACTCAAGCCCCTTAAAGACCTCTTCTTTACCTCCTAAATATGAGATTAACTCCTTCAAATCATCCCTAATTGATTCCAAGTGAAAAGGAAAGCAAAAGAGCCAAAGGGAGGTGGAAAACAATAAAGCTGGAATTGGAAATTCTGGTGTAGCTGAGTTAGTTCACTATTTTGAGGTTTGTCTTTATTATTTTGAGGGTTTTGTAACCTCTTGAACCTCTGGACTTACATTATGTCATTTTGGAGGTGTTGTTGGTGATTTTATGTTTCCAAAAAGAAGGATAATTGATTACAAGAACTTGAATGAACTCAACATGGACGGAGATTTGATGGTTGTTGGATTTTGAGGAATTAACCCTTTTTTTAGAATAATACTTTGAAGGAAACTTATATGTACACCTTTAATGTTCTTATATCATATTTATAAGTATGGAAACAAGTTTGGATGGGTTCGAACTTGATTTATGGCATGATAATGCAATAGAAACGAAAGACAGTCAAAGTAGGTTTCCTGATTCGATGTCCTGTAAAAAGGACTTAACTTGAGGCTTAAAAACCTATACCTGTGAGGAATTCATGGCATGGTTACCTTCATATATATGTTATAAAATTGTGGTAAAATTTTTGTAATGAATGAATGTGATTAAGGGTGTAAAAAGGTGGATGAAAAGGGACATGGCACCAACTAAAATTCAAAAACAGATTCTGTCCAATTTGGTAGTTTGCATAGTTTCAAACTTTACATGTGCACTAACCATCTCTAAGGCCTGGAAAATTAATTTTAAGAACTGTTAGGTCATTAGAGAAAATTAGATGATGTTGACATTCATAATTAGACTAGGAAAATAGTGGAATTTATGGGATTGTTTTGGAGTACAATTGGTAACTTGAAGTAATAACATTATCTAAACTATTTTGGCATTAATGTTCATAGTAAGGGATTGTGTGTGTTTGAGTTATTGAATTGAAGATCGTGTTTGATATTAGATGGTAATACAAGTTGTCTTCCGACATTAGCCGAAAAAGGATTGGACCTACACCCCGTAGAAAGATCACACACAAAGGCAAAAAGGTAAGTAAAAATCAATTTACAACTACGATGCAAGACAATAGTATTCGTGAAACATTCTCTATAGAGTATTGGTTAAAATGATTGAGCATGTGGCTCCGAAATATATTGATTGAGCATGCCATTCACAAGCATTTGCACGTGTATATACAACATATGTCTATCGTTAAAAATCTACCATGCATGACATTATTGAAAGAAAGAATTTACATTATAAAATGTTTTATCAACCACTACAAGGGCACTGAGGCATGTGAGATATGCTTATGTGATATATTTTTGCATCATGTGTGAGACTTCTTAGATGATCGCAAGGGTTGATAGGGGATGTGCCTTTGGTAATCAAGGGAGGGTGGACCACTTGACTATGCTTTTGTGATATTATGATTATTGACACCGTGAGTGAGATAGTTTTTGGGTGTTCATAGGAGTAGTTAGGGAATTTACTTTTAGTGGTCACAAGAGGATAATCCACTCGACTATTTCGATGTGATATTGGCCATTTGATTAGTGATTACTGGTATTTATATAGCGCATAACTCTATCCGGTGCACAGTAGGTGGGTCAAAGGTCCAATAAAAGGAAAATATTTCGAGTTGACTTTGATGAATATTTGAATATGATACATTTTAGCAAGATACTTTAAAGAAATGACATGGCGGCATATACTCATATTACTTATACTCATAGCACGCATGATATTTACTTATTGGGCATTAGCTTATGTAGTTTTTGCATTGTAGGTGAGTATGGAACTTCATAGATGACATGGCTAGTTGTGAAGCTCTTACGGGATTTCGAAGTTCGATGTACATGGATGAAGACCTATTGGGTTATGTTGTGGGCTGTTGTTTTGGCCTTACAATCTATTATATTATATTTTTGGGGTCCTTTATTGTATATGTATAACTTTTGAAATTGTATGGTAGATACTTTTGTAACCTCAATGTAAATATGTTGAAATTTGGTTATATCTATATGAACATCATAGATGATTAGATGAGGATATACATGGACCTTATAATGAATATACATTCTATCTTTGAAAAAAAAATTATAATGTGCCATCATATGTCTAGGTCGAGTTGTCAAATTACTATTTCTATACAGGTGAGTGTATGGTTATCTATATAAATGGGGTGTGACACATTGATGTATGCATCAATGATAGATTTTCCAGTGATGAGGGTATTACACAAGACCAAGTTGGATATTGTATCAGGGCATTCTCTTCTTCATATGGTGCTTGCCTTATTCTAGAGACTGAGCTTTGAACCATATTGGAATGGATCCTTCTTGCCAGACGACTTGTGATTTCAAATGTTTTGGTTGACGCGGACTCAATTGTGGCTTTTCACTACATCACTAGAGGTAAAGGATCATGGGTGACTCAGGGTACTCTCAAACATATTAGACACATCATCTCTTTTAATCATGATAATATCTCCCACATCTACCTTGAGGAGAACCATGTTACAAATTCACTTGCCTCAAAAAGCTGGAACCAGCATCAATATCACGAGTATAGGCCACATAATGTTCCTCAATGGATTAAAGTTATACAGATTAATTGATAGGATTGCCTAGCTTTAGAGATTTATAGTTTAGGACGCATTTGCTTACATTGTATAGGGAGTAGTTGTAATGACCCAAGTCTCTATACCCAAGTTGTTAGCTTACATACTATCCGCTTTGGGTAGGTATATACCTACTTAACCTCTCATGACTTTCTATCACTTCTCCTAGGATTTGAACCCAAGACCTCTGCCTAATAAGAGATTTAAGTTCAATCCTGATACCAATTGGATAGTGGGCATAAGCTCATCCAAAGAGGATAGTATGTAAGCTAACAATTTGGATATAGAGACCCAGGTCGTTACAATAGTACTTTTCATTTAATGCATTCTTATTGTTTTTACTACATTTATTGCTTTGTTGCTTTTCGGAGGTTAGATTTATGTCCCTCCGATTTCTTGTATTATCATTTTTTTGATGGTATAAACATGGTTGGAGAATCCTAACCCCATCGACCTTTTTTGTTGGAGCCTAAAAACTCTCTAAAGATGTGTGGATGTATTTGTTTTAAAAAAAGTCCTTGATTTTGTACACCTTTTGTCCAATTGATCAAAATTTTCCCCTTTTTAATGTGTTCACGTTCGAATTGAATTTTTCCCTAAATTAATTATCGAATAAGAAAAATAAAGTATCTTTTTAATGTAGGCATTCACTGTGGTGGTCCAAAATTGTCTATTGGACTTTCGACTCAATCCATGCATATTGGGTGTATCATGCCCATCCTTGACCAACTTATCGGTCTTGCTTTGCATCCTACCTATCATACTATACAAAGTGGAGTATAAAGGATATGCATCTTAATATACAAATTAGTCTAACTCTCTATCTTTTTCGAATGAGCCGTGAGCCAAGAATAAGACCAAAATCTAACCACGTCTTTAAATGACTATGCTTACTTTATCCAAAGTTGGCCAAGTCTTCCGAGGCTCCAAAATACCATCCCGATTAATCAGTCCATCTAATGTCCACATGTTCCACTATTTGAGGAACAAATACCTTCGCACATCATCCTATAAATAGGAGGGAAATCTAACTATTTAATGAATGAAGAACTTATTATCGAGTTTACAAAGCTTCCTCAATATTCTCCAAATTTGGTTAGGTTATTGCCATTACCATCATTTTTATCCATTACCACTCACAATTGTATTATTTAATCATTCATCCAACAGCCCTATTTTATCATTGTGATTATTATATCATCGTGCTACCTTTCAAATCAATTGTAGATTTAGGCTTCTGAAGTTTGGCGAACACCGTAAGGTCCCAAAGATTTTAGTACGACGAAACATCCTACTAACATCGAACATTTTTATTAAAATGGTGGAATCCCCATCATCGTTAGAGCTAGAAGCAAAAAATACAAAACTTAAGCACATGATTAGGGAGAGCTCTCTACGCTTTCGATGTCAGTAGGGGCTGAGCACTACATTCAATTTTATAGTCCAGTAAGAACCATGCAGTCACTCGACATGTCGGAGCATAACATGCCAGGTACACGAAGATTTGATGTCAAGACTAACAATGTCAATATTGGAGTCGAGTTTGTAGATATTTAGTAGATATTTGTTGAAGGTTATTTATGTCTTTTACACTCTTTTATTCGGTTGAATTAGTTTGGGAGTATGTCTATAAATAGGCTCATGTATTTTGAGTTTATACATTCAATTTTCATTCCTTAGTTAAATTGTTTTCTTTCTTCTTGCCATTTCTTTTATTCTTCACTCTCCTCTGCAACTTATCATGGTATAATAGCGGTGATCTTTTCCTGGAATGGTGGATTCTAGTGTACAGGCAGAGGTTCGAATCGGTGTGATCAGGTAAATTCATCCAACGAGTTATCAGCTCAAGAAGCTATTGCTAGTGATGTAGCTTCTCTGGTCAATCGGTTGATGAGTGATCCAAGCAGTCCATATTACCTTAACTATGGTGATAACACAGGGATGCAACTCATCTCTGTTTTGCTTGGTGATGACAATTATGCGACATGGAGTCGCACAGTAATAATTGCACTCACTGTCAAAAATAAGGAAGGGTTCATAGACGGATCTATTGTCAGACCTACTTCTGATGATCCTATTTACAGTGTGTGCAGGAGATGTAATCATGTGGTTTCTTCTTAGATTATCAATTCCATTCCAAAAGAGCTGTATCCTAGCGTGATGCACAAGGATTCAACAAAGAAGATATGGATTGAGCGGGATCGCTATAGTCAAAGAAATGGTCCTCATGTTTATGAATTGAAGAAGTAGATTGCTTCAATTTCACAAGCAAATACTTCAGTTATTTCATACTTCAATTGTTTCAAAGGTCTTTGGGAAGAATTAGATAACTATAGACCAAATGTTGTTAACACTGACTGCAAGGGAGAAGATCAAGTTATGCAGTTCCTTATGGGATTAGATGAATAATATTATGCTGTTAGAAGTAAAATATTGTTGATGGATCCATTGCCATCATTGAACAAAGTTTTTGCATTAATTTTGCAAGATGAGAGGTAGAAGGAGGTCATTGCGAAGAAGCAACAAAATTTTGATGTTGCAGCTTTTGCCAACAAAATGATGCGGAAGTCGTTTGGCAATCAAAGGCCTACTTCATTTGGAAATCAGAGATCCACTTCATTTCAGAAGAAAGACGGGCCTATGTACAATTATTGTGGAATGCTAGGCCACCTTAAAAGCACATGTTTCAAGTTGATAAGGTATCCCTCCAGTCACAGATTTAGTAAAGAAAACACTTATGTTGTTGATGTTGTTGACCAGACATCTCACCGTGATAATACAAAACTTACTGAAGTCTCTTTCACATCTCACCATTACTCCAAGTCAGTGTCAGCAAATTCTTTCTGTGTTGATGCCAAAGTTGCAGGGTCAATTAGCACACTCTAATCATCAAGCTACTAATCCATCTCAGGAAGCCTCATCTTCCTCAATTCCTTATGCTTTTGCATTTTCAGGTAACTGTATGTGTTTCAATGATTATGCAATCAGAAACAAATGGATCATAGATATAGGAGCCTCAGAACACATGGTTTGTTCTATCACACGGTTGACCACTGTGATGGTTACTGTTGATGCCTCGGTGAGGTTACCTAATGTTGATAGTGTTGCAGTTATACTTATTGGCACAGTAAAATTATTTGATGATTTAGTGCTGTCAAATGTGCTTGTTGTGCCGTGATTTAAATTCAACTTAATTTCTACTAGTAACTTGACACTTAAACATAATTGCTGCTTATTATTCATATATCATTCTTGCTTTATTCAGGATCTTTTGACATGAAAGACGATTGGGGTAGGCAATCTTGAGAGTGGACTATATCACCTTCAACAACCTGGTCATCAACTTCATAATTAGCCTTTACTTCAGCTTCAACAACTTAAAACACTTCTAAATGATAAATATGTTCATTCTAGTTCTACTGTCTCTTCTTCTGAACAACTTGTTTCTTGTTTGAAATGTAATATAGCATATTACACTGCTTGTAGCTCCTTAAATAATACAAATTTCATCTCAGATATAGAAATTTAGCATCGTCGTTTGGGACATGTTCCTACTTCAAAATTGTCATTGTTACAAAAGATAGTTCCCACATCAATGTTAACAAAGATTTACATTGTAGTATATGTCCTATGGCTAAACAACACAGGTTGCATTTCCCACTCAGTTAAACTAAGGTCTCTAATATATTTGATCTCATCCATTGTGACATTTGGGGACCATACTATGTTCCTTCTTTGGATGGTTCTAAGTATTTTCTAACCATCGTTGATGATTATACTAGAATGGCCTGGACCTACTTAATACATGATAAATGTCAAACCAGATCTGTTATACAGTCCTTTTACCATCTCCTTCAGACACATTTTTCAGTGCAACATTAAAACTCTTCGATCTGATAATGGTCTAGAGTTTCATATGACTTATTTTTATCTAGAAAGGGAAATCATTCATCAGTTGAGTTGTGTTGAAACATCACAACAAAATTGTGTGGTTGAGAGAAAACATCAGGACCTACTATACATTGCCAGAGCTCTTAAATTTCAGTCTAACCTACCTCATAAATTTTGGGGGGAATGTGTTCTAACAGCCACATATATCATCAACAGAACACCCACTCTGATTCTTGCCAACAAATCACCATATGAAATACTTTACCAAGGTATACCTTCCTATACTCACCTTAGGGTATTTGGCTGTCTTTTTTATGCTTTTACTCTTAAACAACATCGAACAAAGTTTGATCCTAGAGACATACCATGCATATTTCTTGGTTATCCTTATGGCATGAAAGCTTATAAGTTGTACCATCTTCACACCAGTACTATTGTTGTTTCCAGAGATGTTGTTTTCCATGAGAACATTTTTCCTTTTCATCACAGTTTTCTTCTTCATTCTTTATCAAAGTCTAATACTGAACTTCAACCTGATCCTATTCTTTTCCCAGTTCAACCATTTCTTTGTACTGATAGTTCTATTTCTAATCTAGTTAATCTCAATACAGAGCATTTTCTTGATAGTTCTCCTTCTTCTTCTTCCAATCCTGCTACACCTTCATCTGTAGTTTCACCTCTCTCACATAATGATCTTCCACGTAAATATACTAGACTAAAATGTGCTCCCTCTTATCTACAAGATTTTCACTACAGACTAGTATCTCAGTTCTCTCTTCCTCAATCAGAATCTATAGAGGAAGGTTATGTCTTTGGCAAGGATTCTGGCTTTGGCAAGCAGTATTCTATTGGTAATTATCTAGATTATTCCATGCTGTCTTCTGCTCAGAGAAGGTACAGACTAGCTTTATCTACTATTTATGAGCCTTAGTCCTTTGTTGAAGCATCCAAACATTCAGAATGGTACAAGGCTATGGATACTAAATATCAAGCTCTTGTATCAAACAATACTTAGACTGTCAGCACATTACCAGCACATAAGAAACCTATGTCTTGTAGATGGGTTTTCAAAGTTAAGATTCATTCAAATGGTAGAGACGAGAGAAAGAAAGCTCGCTTAGTGGCTAAATGTTTCACTCAATAAGCTGGAATGGACTATGAAGAAACTTTTTCTCCTGTTGCTAAGTTGGTAATAGTTAAAACTTTGCTTGTTGTTGCTACTCAAAAATATTGGCATCTTCATCAAGTGGACATCAACAACGCCTTTTTTCATGGAGAATTGGATGAAGAAGTGTATATGTTGATGCCTCCAGGTTATGAGCAGTAGGGGGAGAATGAAGAACCTTTAGTTTGCAAATTGAATAAGTCTATTTACGGGATTAAGCAAGCCTCGAGGCAATGGAACACTAAGCTCACCTTCTACTTTCTTTCCTAAAACTTCAGGCATTCAAAAATCTAATTACTCCCTATTTAGCAAATAGGATGGTTGCTCATTTAGAGTGGTTCTGATCTATGTTGATGATATAATCATTGGGGGAAATAATCTAAGTTACATTGAGCAATTCAAGAGTCAGTTAAATGATTAGTTTAAACTGAAAAACTTTGGAATTCTGAAGTATTTTTTCGGACTTGAAATTGCCAGAACTTCTGCTGGAATTTCTGTTTGTCAAAGGAGGTATGCACAAGAGATTTTGGAGGATGCTTGCTTCGTTGGAGCCAAGCCAGTATGAAGTCCTCTACCACAAAACTTAAAGTTGAGCAAAGGTGAAGGAAATACTATTACTGATGTGAGTATGTATCGATGACTAGTTGGAAGGATCCTTTATTTAACGATAACGTGACCTGATCTGTCTTACTCAGTGTAAGTTCTGAGTCTCTTTTTTCAGTCTCCAAAATAGTCTCATTTGGAGGCTGCTCACCATGTGTTGCGATATATAAAGGGAACACTAGGACAAGGTCTATTTTTCACAAGTCAATCTGAATTACACCTCAAAGGATATTGTGATCCTGATTGGGCAGCTTGCTTGGACACAAGGAGATTTGTTACTTGTTATTGTATATTTTTAGGAAATTCATTGATATCAAGGAAGTCTAAGAAGTAGCATACAGTTTCAAGGTCTTCAACTGAGGTTGAATATTGATCCATGGCTACTGTGCGTGTGAACTAAGCTGGCTGAAGAATATACTTGAAGATTTAAGTGTTGTACATACTAAATCAACTTTATTGGTTTGTGACAATTAATCTGCTATACATATAGTTAACAATCCCGTTTTCCATGAAAGAATGAAACATATAGAGATTGATTATCATCTTGTGAGAGACAAAGTTCGAGCAGGAGAAGTAAAGATGGTTCACCTAACTTCACAAGAACAAGTTGCAGACTTGCTAACTAAACCATTGGGAGGAGATAAACATACATCTCCCATCTTGAGGGGGAGTATTGGAGTCAAGTTTGTAGATATTTTGTAGATATTTGTGGAAGGTTATTTATGTCTTTTACACTCTTTCATTCTGTTGAATTAGTTTGGAAGTATGTCTATAAATAGGCTCATGTATTTTGAGTTTATACATTCCATTTTCATTCCTCAGTTAAATTGTTTTCTTTCTTCCTGCCATTTCCCTTATTCTTCACTCTCCTCTACAACTTATCAGTCAATATAGGCCATGAAAAGAACATTAAGGATGAAGTACCATTTGATGACCTTACGACTATAAAAGGGAGTGGAACCACATGTCGTGAATACAAATTACCAAAATACGTACTCTCTGCGAGACAACGAACACCAGCCTAAATTCGATCGCTTAACATTTTGTCATGATAGAGGCCATGATCAATTGAATCCCGATGTACCTACATCGATCAAGAAAAGCTCAGCCAACAGCTTCGTAGACTTATCATTTGTCGATTTTATAGCTCTCTTTCAAATGTCAAGGAAATTTAGTTTTTCCAATATAAAGATGCATGATGGTACCGCCAACCCAGATGACCATATTGCTCAATATAAAAAAGAATGTTCACAGTTGCAATCCCACGTGATCTTCAAGAATCATACATGTGCAAAGGATTCGGCTCTAGCCTGATATGGCCAACTTTATAGCGGTACACCGATTTAACTAACAACTTAATACTATCTTTCATACAATTAAATGATATGTTTGTATAGTAATTAGTAAGCTACAGAAAACTCGAAAAGTATTTAAACAAACTCCATACAGCTGTTCAACACACAAGATAAAATACTTCGGAATTTTGTTGGATGATTCAATAAAGAGAAAGTTTCAATTCCAAACTACAACATGCATAGAACAATCTTCGTATTCAAGAAAGGATTAAAAATCGACTCAGACCTCTACAGAGAATTGTCTAAGTACCTTGCAAGATGATAGAACGTGTTGAAAAAATTTTGGTCTCAAATCAAGTGGGAAGAGGATGAAGCCAATGCAATTTGCTGCCCACCTATCGAGCATAGAGAACCCAGAGGTATTCAGATGATGGAAAGATGGCAAACCAATCCATAACCAAGAATCAATTGTAGATCCTATGAAGATTGGAAAATCAAAAGCCACTGGAATGTCCTTACCATTCTTACAACAGACCAATGATACTAGTAAGTGATAAATTTACACTTATCTAAGCCACCAAAAGTGGCTTTTGTCATCTTTATTTTGAATTTGATGCTTAATTATTTGTATTTTTGGGTTATTTCAGGAGAAAACCCGCGATATTGATCGAGGGAATAATACAATAAAAACTGCAATTTTGGGGATCGAATTCCGTACTTTAGAAATCGAACTTCTAGAATTGAATTAAAGAGAATATATGTTGAACAAATAAATTTGTATCAAAGACTAAATTGCATTATTTGGAAGGTATGAAACCTTGGAGATAAAGAATACATTAATCGGGCCTGCATAGTTGATAAAGTGGAAGGAAGTCTAAATGGAGTAAGACTCTTGGAATAAGGAAAGTGAAAGGTAGAAACGTACATAGTTGATAAAGTGGAAGGAAGTCTAAACGGAGTAAGACTCTTGGAATAAGGAAAGTGAAAGGTAGAAACGTACATAGGTGATAAAGTGGAAGGAAGTCTAAATGGAGTAAGACTCTTGGAATAAGGAAAGTGAAAGGTAGAAACGTACAGGGGAATCAAATTAAAAGCAATTTGAATCCATTTTTAATAAAAGAAGAGAAAACAAATTGACAAGAAAAAAAGGACGGCACGAGTATTAAGATAGAAATGATTATTCCAGATTTCTGTACAATAATTTATCAATAATTGTGAATGAAATTTGGGAATTAATCATGTTTCATCAATTTATCGGCAATATATTTTAAACATTATCTATTTAATCCCAATATTATGAATAGCTAAATGATTTTTGTGTTAGAATTTTGATGAACTTTGTATTATGAAACTTTAACTTTTTAATCTTGTTTTTGAAATTAAAACACGTTTTCAATTCTTGAATGGTTGTCGTGGATTTATGTTTCTCTACAATTATATGTGCAATAGTTGTATGAGTTTTGCGTCTTGTTTTTCCTTTGAAAGATTGAAAGTAAATTAGACATAGTGTCAATCGTCATAAAGTCCAATATGGGATAGAAATATACTGCTATACTCTACATGATCTTTAACTATTTGTAAATCCTTGATGTATTTTTGTATATTCGCATCCATTATAAAAATATAGTCATGTCACGTGTAATAATAAGTTTAGTTCTACTCAGGAGAAATTATTAAACAAATTAGAAACATTGATCCTCAAAATTGAATCGTGATGTCAAATTATAAGGTTCGGGATTAAAGGGGATTGATATAAGGGAATTCGAGATCCTAGTGCATTGTCCATCATTATACTTTCCACAAACTTGCATTAATCACAATTTTGAGTCGATTTTAGTTAAGTTCGGTCTTGCATTTTTAATTATAATAGTTAATGAAAATTTAGTCTTAGAAAAATCATAAGTTCTAATTATTTCGATTAGGATGAAGTTAATTTGCAGTTAAATTAGTACAATCTCGGTGGATACGATATTTGAACTCAAAATTCATTTTACTACTTGTTAACGAATAGTGCATTTGAGGTATTTGAAATGAAATGAAGGAGGTATTTTCCTCATTTATCGGGTGCATGGAAATTTGATTGTAGCCTAAGTAGGCATCCATAAAGCTTAGGAGCTCATGTCCAGCGGTGGAGTCCACAAGCTCGTCAATTCCTGGGAGGGAAAAACTATCTTTTAGACAAGCCTGATTTAGATTGGAAAAATCAGTGCACACCATCCAACCATTATGTTTCTTTACTAATATCGGGTTGGAGACCCGTATGGGGTAGATGGCCTCTTGAATAAATCCATTCTAGATTAACCTTTGTACTTCCTCCTTCAGGGCCTCATACCTTTTTAGGTTGAGAGCTCTTCTTTTTTGTTTGTGTGGGGTTATTTTTGGATCAATTTTCAATTGGTGGCAACTGACCTCGGGTCAATGCCTATCATATCTTCATGCATCCAAGTAAAAACATCAAGGTTCTTAAATAAAAAATCATTTAGTTCCTCATTGGCCTTAGGTAACAGGTTCTTTCCCACTTGTAATTTTTTGTTGGGATCTTGGGGGTCTACTAGGAAACTTTTAACCTCTTCCACCAGTACGTTTTGGGATTCACACTCAATGATACATGGATCCAATTCATTGGGCATGGTTGGTCATTCGACAACTTCTATCATCTCGACATCTTCTTGCCCAGGATTTTGTTCTTGAGCGTCTACCATGTGGAGATCCACAAGAACCATGTTGATGTTTATTGGTTCAACCTTTCTTATAGAATTTAGATAGCATTCCCGAGCTCCCTTTTGATCACCCTTCATAGTAGTAATCCCTTGCCTAGTGGAGAACTTCATACATAGGTGGTGAATAGAGGTGACGACCATAAGTCTTTTAGAGCAGGCCTTTCTAGCACCCCATAATAGGCTGACCTGTTATCCACTATCAAGAATTCCATCAAATTTAAAGTTGTTTGAGTTGGCTCTTCCATCTCCATGGCAAGGGTGATCTTTCCCACTGGATGATGCTATCCCTGGTAAAATCATATAGGGGGTTGTGATGGAGGTTACCTCGTGATCGACAATCATTTTGTTGAAGGTGGCTCCGAATAGGATATTGAGGGAGCTGCTATTATCGACTAGCATCTATTTTAACCCATTTTGGGCCACTACTACCCTTACCAAAAGAGCATCACAGTCAGGATAGTGTATTCCCTCGGTATTTGCCTGAGTGAAAGATATAGGGGCAATGGTCTCCTTTGTGAACTATTATCCACTATGTAACACGTCATCGGGGGGACCGTAGCCTCTTTTGCATAGTTCTTCTGGGCGTTTCGCATATCACCTCCAACATAAGGCCTTCCAAAATAGTATCAATCTCATGGATTGGAGCGTTTCTTTCATTAACTAAGGGATTCCTACGACCGCTGCTCCTCTCTAGGTCCCTCCCTATCGCGATTCTTTCTCCATCTTGGAGATGGCTCCAGAAGACGAGGTGCCTCTTTCCACCTAGGCCTATGATTCTGCCTTGGTAGGGACGTGTCTCTATGGGGGTAGACATTTCTTTGGTCATTTTTCACATTCATTTGTCTTTGATGTAGAGCAATTTCTCTGCAATCTACCGTATCGTGGCTGTAACAATGAAGGTAAGAGCAATATTGAGGGACGTTTGGCCTATTTCTGGGTATCAGGGCCCCGCCATCTTCCTCTTCCTCTTTGAGGGGCCCTTTGTCTGGATTCAGTCTGCTGCGTGTTGGTCCCTTGCACATCTTTATAAGCCAATATAGGTACGACATTCAGTGTGGCTAGGCAAGTGATTGTCCAACACTGGGGGCAATTTCATTTCTAGCCTGGTTCTATTGATGGTCCATTAGGTGAAAGGTCGGCCCTTTTCCACGTTGTCTCTATGGAGGTAGAAGACCCCTGCTGGCTCGATTTCAGTGGTCAATTAGCTCTTCATTAATGATTTCTCGTCTCATCATTTCTAGCAAAGCATTGTAGCGACGGGGTCTTGATTTTGCAGATCCCTTTAGAATAAGGTGTTCATGTTCAAACTGTCTCGCAATGCAAATAACGCTTCCTGATCTGTGACCTGAACACAGCATGTCATTTCGTTAGTTAAGCGGGCCACAAAGCTTTTCAATGTTTCTCTAGATTGCTGCCTCATGTCCTGAAGGCATTTGATAGGAACTTTTCCTTCTTTGCTTACGACAAATCTCTTCATGAATGTAGTATTAAATTGTAGCCTGCTCTGAATACTTCCAGGGGTAGCCTACTGCACCAAATCTCGATCGCTCTTCTCAAAGTGAGGTAGAAGGCTCTGCATTTGACGACGGGAGAAACATCTCTCAGGCTCATGTGTGTTTTTATAACTATTCAGATGTTTGGTTGGGTCATCTCTTTCATCGTACTTTTGTATTTTCAGTAGCACATAATGGCTTTGGATAGGTGCATTCCTCAATTCTTGTGAAAAAGGCAAGTTTTCATCGTCATCATCCGCAAGATCTTTGGGGATCTGAATCTTCGTCATCGACTTGATATCTCAATGGGAGATGTGATGGGCCTGCCCGATCTCTCATTTCCTCCCTCCCATGCTGAATATTTCTAGGCATTATAACTTGGAGGGCATATTCTTGCCTTTCCTCTAGCTACTGAGTTTCAGGAAGGGGTGGCTGAGGCCTATTTCTAGGCTCAAGCGATGGTTAGGATGACCTATGCCTAGGTCCTCCAGGGCTGATCTTGTCAAATAAACTTACGGACCTTTGTGACATATGTTCGGGTTCATATTTGGGGAAGAAATGTCTTCCATGTCTGCTTGGGCCTCGGTGGGTCGGTCGGAGGCGTAGTTTGAGAAAATGTCCACCCCTACTTCCCTTTCATAGAGGGATACTTCTCAATTTCACCTAGGGGATAGGACCCTTTGACTTTGGACCTCATCCTCTTGAGAATAATGTGGCACATAAGGGGGAATAGGAGCACCTCTCCGACCTTGCATTTGTATGAAAAGTTCCTGCATGGCCATGTTTTGGTGGGTGATGTTCCTCATATTAGCAGCCATGGTTGCTACCTCCTGAGTAAGTTGGTTAACTAACCTCATCCCTCCACGCCTATAATGGTGGTGAGGTCGGCGCCAAACAGCTGGGGTGGCCATTGGCGAAACCTCTTCAGTAGGATTCTCTCTTACCCTCCTGGGAGGAACTTCACGGTTTGAACTCATCTCTTTTCAAAGATGTTGTCTTAAACTTTTGGGGATTCCTCTTGTTTTTTTAAGAACAAATCATTTTCCAAAGGGGGATGCCCAACTCGTTCCTAGCAAGCTTTTTCCATGGGGATGCCCGTGGTTTTTAATTGTTATTCCCACATACGGCGCCAATCCGTTGACAACAAAAAATGCGCCAACAAGTATTGGCCCCACTCGTGTTTGGTACGCTAATTCCGACATGTGTTGATAGATTACTAGTCAAAATGTTGAGTTAAAATGTGGGAGAAGCGTTTGACACAAGATAAATATGTTAAGAATCCGATAAATAAAATAACAAAAAGATACGATAATGAACGATAAAGTAGGAAACTAAATAAACTCCGATATTACATAGCATTTTTCTTCGAAATTACAGTATAAAAAAGATAGAGTATTTGTGTTCTTGATCTCTCATTTTTTCCAACCCTCTCTATGACACGAAGAGGGTTTATTTATAGTATTATATATACAATAATGACCGTTGGTTGGGGAGACACGTGGCCTCATCTCCTCAACTAAAATATCATCTCATAGGTGTCATTTAAGACTATTTTAGCTTAGGGCGCCTTAAATATTTTTGAAGAAGGCAGCCAACCTATGCCCTGTGTTAACATGACTCGCCATTTCCATTCATTGTGGCTATTCAATCAATCATTGCGAAAAGATCTTTGGTACTTTAAGATCTTCAATCGTAGGTTATCATTTGTCATGGTTGAACTTCAGGTTCTACATTATTGAGTCTTGATTTGAGGTATGGGCTTCGATTTGAACAAGTCATACTTCAGCGTTGGAAATCTATCAATTTGTTTAGTGCTTCCGCCTTTCCTTGAGCCTCGACATTGAGGTGCTTCGATAACGGTGGGCCTCAAGATACGTTGGGCTTCAGCAATTGCGCCTCCGTATGGTAGGTGAGCTTTGACAAATGGGCTTTGGCCAAATGGGCTACGTTCCTTTTATACCTTTTGGGCTATTGGGTCTTGGCCAGTGTGGGTGCAACAATTTTCATAAAGTAAAAAAACTTGAAATTCACAAATATAAGTTACTTAACTATACATCAAGAAACTAAGGCACAAAAGAACAACAATCAAATTAAGCTTCCATCCTATGAAAAACTTCACAATTTATAACTTAGTGAACTAATCAAACCATACCCTTTACAGAAACTAAATTATTATTTAACTAAATGTCATTAATTCCAAAAAGAAAATGAAAAGTAAAAAATAATGAATCTAACATATTTAGAAACTTATTAGACAGAAATCTAGTAACAATTCACTAAAAACTATGCAGCAGAAAAATCTGAAATATAAAAGTAGATTGAGAAAGGACTTTACCCTAAATAAAATTTTGATTGCATCATTGCAACCTGTAATTTAAGAATTTAAATAGGTAAAAGAGTGCAAAAATAAAAGCTCCTCAGTGATATTAAAAACAAATGAACATAAATTAGGACCCTTCAATACCCAAGTCATTAAGCATTATGTCTTGAATAATAGGTTATAGAATGTGAATTAATTTTTTTTTCTATATCAATTGAACGTAAATTAGAAAGATTTAGGGTACTTGTGGCAAAAGAAAAAATATATATGTGTAAAAAATAATTTTGTAAAAATGAAAATTTTCCTTTTCCTGTCAATTATTACACACTTTCCTTTCTCTGAGCCAGGACCACTTAAAATATAAGAATTGAATGTGATAATGATACTTCTTTATGAATAGATAAGATTATAACCATTCCAACAGTTTAAACATTTAAAAGAACTATTTAAAATTTTTTTAACGAGTTCCTCAATTTGATATGGAAATAGAATGTTTCCGAATCAATTTTCATTCAAATATCTATATATTTTGCATGTTATATGCATTCTATAGAAAAATCCTGCTTGTATGTGAGTGGTCTGTTGAGAGTAAATCTAAATAAAAAAAAAGAAGCTTTTTAATAGTTTCTTTTTAAAATGAGGGTGAGTGGTCTGTTCAACCGTGTTATGTTTGAATCTTTCAGTGTAAAAATGTTATTTGCAATTGAGCGGATTCCTAAAATAGTTGCCAAGTGAACAAATTTTTACCTAATTTAGATTAAATATAATAATTGCATATAAAACTTGGACTTGAAGTATTTTGGAGCAAAAAAGTAGGGTTTTAGCTAGAAATGTCAAAAAAATCCGTTCAACGCAATGCCTGTGGAGCCCCGCCCCATTCGAGGCGGGGATTACCAACCTAACCGAGTAAACGGGGCGAGGGTCATTACCCTCGAAGTGGGTACGGAAAATATAGTCTCCACCTCGCTACCCGCTCCGTTTAAATTTAATTTCAAATTTAAGTTTTTTATTAAACAAAATAATAGATTTATCGTCATGTTTAAGAGAACATAAATTGTTTTTAACAAATTAGTAAAAAATAATAATATTTACTAAATAAAGACAAAAAAATAAAATAAATAAAATAAATAAAATAAAAAATAAATGAGGCGATAAATGGGGGTAGGTCCCCCATCCCGCCACAAATCCATTTTAACCGGGTATGGAGATGGGCAAAGTAATAAAAATACTCGACAGGATGGGAGCGGGAATTGCCGACTCATTCCATACTCGCCCCATTGTCATCCCTAATTTTAGCATAATAGGAGATGGTTCAATGTGCAATTAAAGATTCACCAAATTGCATTAAACTAATAAGAAGTATAGACAACAATCGAAAGGAAATCGCAAGTTTTAGAAGTGAAAATCAACTTAATGAAAGTTTAGGAAAAAGCCTTTACACTTTCAAAACTTGAGAAAGTATCGATATTGGATTTTAATGGTGGTTAGGGGATAGAAATGGAATATTTTGAAGTAACAAAAGTAATAAGCTCATGTTTGTCTCTCATTCTTTCAAGACTATTGTTTTAGATACTCATTTTAAATCATATATTCACACAATAAAATATTGTGCACATAAACCTAAAACTTTCCTACTTTTTAACTACACATTCTCCAAAAATTCACAATTTAAAATAGTTTGTTTCCAAAAAAAATGGCCACCAAACATGGCTTAAATTGGACAAGCGATTTTAATCATGTAATCCCAAAATCAAGAAAATGATTTTATCCTACTACTTTATCCCCTGTTTGGTTCAATTAAAATTAGAATTAAAATTTAAATCAAAGTTAACAATTTAATAATACATTTTATGGGACTTACACCTTTTTATAATTACACATTCCATCACTTTTTATCAAAATCTAATGAAAATCTAATTTTATCTAAATCAAACGGGTGCTTGATCTCTTCTATATAATGATCTCAAGGCAAGTAATTTGAAACACTTCTGATTTTACTTGCATTCCTTTTGAATCTCTGCAACAATAAACAATGTTAAAACAACATTGTCTGCAACAGCCAACATCATGGCATGCTGTGGCGTGTTTCTGTCAGTCATGGCAAACAATCATGGCTGATTCAAAGGAAATTGAATCCCATACTTGGAAAGAAGTATTTCAAGTCCTTGGATTCAATGGGACGGTAACCAGAGAAATCATATCACCCATGGTGAACGCTACCCCATTTTTGGATCCAAATCAGCCTAATCAGGTTGCCTTCTTCAAAGACGTACCTCTAAACGTTCCTGGCAGCAACTTCAAATCCTTCATACGCCTCTATATTCCTACTGAACTCCCACGAAAAACCAAGCTTCCGGTTATTATCGACATACACGGAGGTGGTTTTGTGCCCACCTCAATAACTTGACTGCCAGGGTTCGAGCTGCGGTGGCCTCAGTTGAATACCGGCTGGCACCAGAAAACCCTCTCCCGGCAGCTTATGAAGATGCCTTGCATGCTATACTTTGGTTGAAGTCCCAGGCACTACATTGTCTTCACCGCGATCCATGGTTAGATGAGTTTGCTGATTTTTCAGAGGTTTTCATAATGGGTGAAAGCGCTGGTGGCAACATAGCTTACCACGCAGCCCTTCGAGCAACAAAGTTTAATCTTCGACCAATGAGAATCCAAGGGTGATATTGGATCAGGCATTTTTTGGTGGAGTTGAAAGGATATCATCAGAGCTTAGACTTATTGAAGATGCTCACCTTCCTTTGTACGTAAACGATGCCTATTGGTCGTTGGCATTGCCATTCCAAGCAAATCGAGATCATGAATTCTCCAATCCATTTATTCATGGGTTCGAGAGAGTCAAACGTGTGCCAAGATGGTTTGTGAAAGATGACGATGGAGATCCATTGATTGATCGGGCAAAGAAGTTTGTACGCATGTTAGAGTTAAATGAAGTGCCAGTATTTTATCGATTTAATCCAGGAGGTTTTCATGGTGTAGAGTTGCAAAATGTGACAGCCGCTCTTGCCTTCTTTCATGATGTGAAAAATTTCATCTACTGAATGTGACAGCCGCTCTTGCCTTCTTTCATGATGTGAAAAATTTCATCTACTGAATGTGACAGCCCCTCTTGCCTTTTTTCATGATGTGAAAAATTTCATCTACTGTTGAAGATTAATAATGAAAGCTGTGTTTCATCTCGAAATGATAATGTGTGGCTAGGAAAATTTGACAAAATAAATTTGGGATTTGCTTAGTTAATCTTGTGCAGTTTTTGATGATTTAGGAATTACTATAGGGATATATTTATTTTTGAGAATTTGGGTTAATTTCCGGATTTACCACTTGATACTCCGAGAAAATACGAAATTCTACTATATGAAAATTTGTGACAATCTCATATTAAACTTATGAGAGACCACTAGACTACAAAGATCTTTGAGATCTCGCCCTATGACATGTCATGACTTTCTTAGTGATAAATAAAATAATAAGAGGGAGCCTCTATTTCATAATTATATTTAAACCAGGGAAGCTTCTATTTGTAGGGACCTAATATGAGATCCTTGCAGTAACTTATGCTACT
This sequence comes from Fraxinus quadrangulata, assembly GCA_903798255.1. Taxonomy (NCBI): domain Eukaryota; kingdom Viridiplantae; phylum Streptophyta; class Magnoliopsida; order Lamiales; family Oleaceae; genus Fraxinus; species Fraxinus quadrangulata. The sequence goes on along the minus strand of CAIGRB010154104.1, from coordinate 69,561 downwards.
GAGATTTATTTTACAAATCTAGTGATTTACAAATCTCAAAAAACAACAAATCGAAAAACCCTCAAGAAGTATTTCTATGTTCCAACCGCACTGGGATCGAGGATCTCTCTCAAAACCTTACCACCATATCCAAAAACTAACAAGAGTTGCTTCAATGGACCAAATAACAAACCGGAACTACATATTAATAATCTCACTTGAAAAAAATACATAAATATGTGTTTATCTCATAGAGTGAACAAGAAATCTCCCTACCAGAAGTTGGAGATTGAAGAACACTGATAAGTGTATTTTGTATACTTATCTAGGCAAGTAAATTGAAGTATTTTTTAGTGATTTTGATGAATTATAGTTTAATTATGTGTGTTAGATTGAAATCAATGTAAATTTGTGGAATTAGAAGAAATGAATGAAAAATTGGTGAAAACAAAAGAAATTCAAAGTTCGGAAGCTAAAGTGTAAACATCTAATAGTTGATCCGGACCACAAAACAATGATTGAAGATTACATAGGATCAATCGAATACAACTAGATGTCAAATGAGTGAAATATAGTCAAAATATTTTCACAAATCAAATTTCAACCAATAAAGTAATGCTCCAAATTTTCAACCTCATACTGAGACCAATTTTTGGAATAGCAAACGTTCAAATTAGAAATATTATATTCGAGCGGAAGTTTGTCCATCTGAGGTAACTTTCTAACACACTTTGAATCACATCAATTAGATATCGGAAGAAAAAGTTATAACAAACCGACGCGCATGCAAGACCCACGCCGATGGATAGACACCAATAGAAAATTGAAGAGCAACGGCAATAAGTGATTGAAAGTAAATCTTCCAAGCTATAGCAGGGATAGAGACCTGAATCATTCCTAAACTTGCTTTCTTGCAGCAATATTCTCAGTCTGAGAGTTTCGGAGAGAAAAGAAAGCTTCAGAGCCACTTTGAGGTTCCCTTTGAAATGAGACATGGAAGGGAGCCATTACGAAGAAGTTCCGAAGGTTGCTGGTGTAGGAGAGGGACTGACTGTGGGAACTTCTACTACAATTTTTGGATTTAATTAGAATTTAATTCTATTGAAATTATACACACGTTTGCCCTATTTTTTGACTCCTATAAATACAAAACTTAGCCAAAACATTGAAGAACTCTCTCTTGCCTCTTCATACACAATAATATAATCAAATTCATAAAAAATAAGATGCCATTTATCACTTTTGAGAGAGAAGATTAAGCCACTATCAAGAATTGAAGGTCAATTACATCAAAATTTTGAAGAATTCAACCATAGAATTGAAGAACAAGATTTTTGTATTATTTTATGATTCTAGTGATATTTTTTTATTATTCTTCTTGTAATATATTTAAAAACATGCTAGACTAGATCTATTTTTGTATTGGATAAGACGAACCTTATTGTTTATTTATTTTAATTCGTGACTAGTAATTTTATTTCTTGTATTTCTTGATTAATTTTGCATAACCATTGCATTATTTATTTTCTTGATCACCAATTAGATAATTAGTTTGCTTTTTTAGTGTTGGAAAACTCACAATAAATTTAGAACGCGACAAAATTCACGCATGTGCCATAGATATTAAGAGTAGCATTTATCATGTTTGAAATCATATCGATAATTGAAAATTTCTAATCATTCGATTTGGGCTAAGAATGAATTAGGGTCATGGTTAGAATATATTTAATTTGTTTTGGAAAAGAAAGTTCTATACATTAGCTTTATCGATTGTCGGGAACACATAAATATGACTAAATTACAAATCAAGAATTGAAATAGATAAACAATTTGAGAACTCTAAATCCAATACAATCATTCATAATTTGATAAAAATCAAACTTTTATAGATTTCTTAGATTAATTTAACATAAATCTAATTGATTTGAATTTTATTCATTGTGGAGTGATACTCTTAACTAACTGACATGTAAACTTGCAGAATTTTACCAAACAAATACAATACTAGAGAAAAGTCTGAGAAATGATTTATTTGAATGGAATGTAGATTTGGGTAACAAAGAGTTGTATTTATAGTCTTGCTGCCAACCACTGATCATTCATCTAATGCATCTGTCTAGAGTAACTAACGATTAAGCCACCGTTGATAAGCAACTTATGAAGAAAGTCACATTTCACCAAACATCGCCAATTTTTATTGTTGTTATCGAGAAAGTTTGTTATTATTATCGATTTTATTATTTGATTCTCTTTCTATTTATTTTTCTCCTTTTTTTTTGTTCTATTATCTTATGTAAGACATGGTCCAACCATTCGAAATTAATTCCTCCCGATCTGGAGATCCGTTGAATAAGAGATTATAATAAAGGAAAAAGAACACCACAAAGCAACAAATTAGAATGGACCCTCCATCAAATACTTAGGCCAGAGTGGCCAATCCAAAGAATATACATTTTTTTTTATTGGTAACGTAAATTACTATAAATCAAAAACTCATGTACATATATTCCGAGCATTCTCGAGCGAAATAATAATCATGTGGAACATACAACTACAATGGACAAACCCAACCAAACAAAAGAAAAAAGATATACAAATGAAATGGATTAGTGACCCATAGCTAACGACTCCCAATGAATCAAAACATTCGGATACAAATAGAACATAACTTTGTAGACGTATGTTTTAATTCGTCTTAGAGTGCACTCAACTTGTGTAACGCTCCGACCCACATGGATCGAAACGTCACTAGATTAACTTTACTTTACCCGTAGACTTAATAAAATAATTAACTATACTTTTTGCGGAAAGCAAAAAAAATTTAACTTAAGAATTTAATTCGAGAATTATTTAATTCGAAATAAATTCATTTCGTATTAAGAGATTATCTAATAATTTCTTAGAAATAAAATCACATTATTGACCTGAAATTCTAGAAAGAAAATGAAAAATAAATGTTGCTGCTTTTTTTTTTCCATCTCAGTGACAATTTAAAAAATAAATTTGTTTGCATAGCTATCAATCTCGAAAATTCATGAAATTTTATAGTAAAGTAGGAAATTCTTTATATTATGATATAACAAAAAATCAGCTTCCGTCGGCAGCATATGAGGTATTAAAATATTTTTCAAAATCCCGCAGCGACTCGGTTTAGAAGGTAACCCAGCGCAGTTTACTTAAAATGACATAAGAAATTTTACAGACGTCTTGTCACGCAGTGAGAATGCTTATCTCCACATTTGGCACATGAAGCACGCTAACAACTAGACGTGAGGCCTATTTGGAAAAGACTGTGTCTAATCAAAAGAAACGGTATTTATGTGACTACTGCTGAAATTATTAAAAAATCATCTTCCTCCATAAATTTGACCAATACAGATGATACACACAAGTGGCACAATAGATTAACTCATATAAGTATTAAATGACTTAAACTGCTAAATGATAAAGGTGTATTTGGAAAAGACTGTGTGTCTAATATGCCTTTCTGTGATCACTGTGTGCTTGGTAAACATCATAAGTTGTCATTCTCATCTGGCATACACAAAAGTGCTAACATTTTGGATTATATTCATACTGATTTATGGGGGCCTGCTACTAATCCTACGATGGGTGGTAATAGATATTTTTTGTCTATAATTGATGATTATTCTCGTAAGGTATGGGTTTATCTGTTAAAAGATAAAAGTGAAACTTTTAAAATCTTCAAAATATGGAAATTGCAAGTTGAAACTCAAACTGGCAAAAAGATAAAATATCTAAGAACTGATAATGGCCTAGAATTTTGTAATAATGATTTTGATAATATGTGTGAAGAATGTGGAATTACTAGACACAAAACTGTTCCTTATACACCTCAACAAAACGGGGTGGCTGAACGTATGAATCGTACTTTACTTGATAAAGTTAGATGTATGATGTTGAGTTCTGGTATTCCTAAATCTTTTTGGGGTGAAGCTGTTATGACTGCATGTTATCTGATTAATTTGACACCCTCTACTGCATTAAATGGTGATACTCCGCATGAAAAATGGTATGGTAAATGTGCTGACTATACTGTGTTAAAAACTTTTGGCTGTGCTGCTTTCTCTCATCAAAATGAGGGAAAATTAGAACCTAGAGCTAGGAAATGCGTTTTCTTAGGATACCCCGAAGGTGTTAAAGGGTATAGGCTTTGGGATAGAAGTCAAACTGGAGTTAAGATCATCATAAGTCGTGATATTACATTTAATGAGTCTGAAATGCCGTGTCTAAAATCAGAAAATGACACATTGAGAGAAAAACAGCAAGAAAACATTAGTAACGAATCCCAAGTGGATTTAAGACATTTGAGTGTTCAAACCCCTACCACCTCAATTGAGGTGGAGCATCAAAATCATGAATTAGAAAATAATCAGAGTGAAAATATTGAGAGAGATGACGTTATAGAGGAATATCAAGAAGAAAACAATCATTTGTCTGATTACCAGTTAGCTAGAGACAGAGTTAGGAGAACATATAGGGTACCTCAAAGGTTAGAGTCTGATTTTGAACTTGCTTATGCTAGTTATGAAGAACTAGTTGATAGGGAACCAAACACATATGAAGAAGCCTTGAGGAGTGAACAATCTGAGGATTGGGTGAAAGCAATGAAAGAAGAGATAAATTCCCTCGATAAAAATCAAACATGGGAGTTAGTACCAAGACCAAAAGACAAGTCTATTGTTGGGTGTAAATGGGTTTTTAGAATTAAGGAGGGAATCACTAAAGGAGAGACTTTAAGGTTTAAGGCTAGACTCGTGGCTAAAGGTTACACACAAAAGGAAGGGATAGATTATAATGAAATCTTTTCTCCAGTTGTTAAGTATACCACAATTAGGACTATGCTTGCATTAGTTGCACATTTTAATTGGGAACTCGAACAACTTGATGTTAAAACTGCTTTTTTGCATGGTGAACTTGATGAAAAGATTTTTATGGATCAACCTAAGGGTTTTGAGAATAAACAAAAACCTGATCATGTGTGTTTTCTTAAACGTTCTTTATATGGCCTGAAACAATCTCCTAGACAATGGTACAAACGTTTTGATTCGTTTGTTCAAACAATTGGTTTTAAAAGGAGTGAATTTGATCATTGCTTATACTATCAAGGTGATGCTAATAATAATAACTGTGTGTTTTTGTTACTATACGTTGATGATATGCTTTTGATTGGTCCCAACTTAAAACTATTAAATGATATTAAGATTACTTTGAATAGTGAATTTGATATGAAAGACCTAGGAAATGCTAAAAGAATCTTAGGCATGGAAATTCAAAGAGATAGATCTAATTCATTTTTGTTTTTGCATCAGACTCCATATATCATGAAAATCTTGAAAAAATTTGGCATGAATGAATGTAAACCTGTTACATTGCCTTTAGGTAATCAATTTGTATTATCTAAAGAACAATCACCTGCTAATGAAGAGGAAGAGGAATATATGAAAAAGATTCCATATTCAAATGCCATTGGTTCTGTTATGTATCTAATGGTGTGTACTAGACCTGACTTAGCATTTGCTGTTAGTACACTTAGCAGGTATATGTCCAACCCTGGTCCCAAACATTGGGAAGCTTTAAAATGGTTGTTTAGATATTTAAAAGGAACATGTAATGCTGGTCTAATATATAAGTTTAGCACTGAAGGAGTAAAATTGAAAGGCTTTACTGATGCTAATTATGCTGGTGATAGAGATAATAGGAAATCTAAATCTTCCTATGTGTTTACCTTGTGTAATTCATGTGTTAGCTGGAAATCTCAACTTCAACATGTTGTTGCTTTATCCACTACTGAATCTGAATATATTGCTGCTACTGAAGCCTTTAAAGAATCTTTGTGGTTTAAAGGTGTATTAAATGAACTTGGTGTTTTTGATAACAATGTGACAATATATTCTGATAGTCAATCTGCTATTCACCTATGCAAAAATCCTATCTTTCATGAACGTACTAAACACATAGATGTTAGATTGCATTTCATTAGAGATATGGTTTCTCAAGAACTGGTAAAACTTGAGAAAGTCCTTTCAGAATATAATCCTGCTGACATGGGAACTAAGGTGCTCCCATTGGTAAAATTTAGAAGTTGCCTTGATCTTCTAAATATCGGTACAAACTTGTAAGTCTCTCTTCATAAGCTATTTGTTATCTTATCTAACTTGCAGGTTGTTTTGGCATCAAGGTGGAGGTTGTTGGGTATTTTAGTGATGCCCAAATAACCCCTAGGCAATGATGAAAAATCGTAGCCCATTTATCTTCATAGGCTATAAGCCTCGGATTGAAGAATATTGAAATCCACACCACAAATGATGTAGCCTAAATGTTATTGGATATTTAGAGGAAATCAGCCCATTGGGTTAGGTGCTCAATATCCAATTATGGAGATAATTTGAATTGGGAAGTCTATCTCTTATCTTCCTATTAGATATGAATCTTATCACTTTATTAGTATTTCAATCTTCTTGAACTCTATCTTGGAGAGAAAAATATGGGAAATTCGTTTACCATTTTTGCCTATAAATTGGAACCCTTTTACTCTCATTTAAACACACCAAATACAAGCTAGAAACAATCATTGCTTCACTGTTCAATTTTCTCTTCTTCTTCCCTTTAGAAAATTGGTTCCTGCTTTGTGCAATTCTCTCCACTTCAAGAAGTCTCCAATTTGGTGTTACCTTTGTGATGTTTAATGATTTTCTGAGCCTAATTGAGAAGGGAAATTATTGCTCTTATTTGTTCTTCCTTAATTTGATTCTTTAATTGATTTCTTCTCATAATTCACACTAATTATTTTTATTTGTTCAATTGTAGGAGAAATTAATACTAAAGTGGTATCAGAGCCCAGGGCCCAAAACTTAGCCGGAGGAACGCAGTGGAAAGCGTGGTGGAGGTCCCCTAATTAGCCTTGTGATATGGCTAAAAATTATTCGCGTTTGAGGTGTCTTGTGTCAAAGTCTTCCTGATATAGAAAACATAGGAGTCAGGCGACGGGTCCCATTTGGTCGAGCGTGACGACAATAACGACGGTACAAGATGATTGGCGGATGAATTATCGTTTGAGGGAAGGCCACAATAATGTGGTCCTTCATTTGAGGGGAGGATTTTTGGGAGTAAAAAGAAGTCCCACATTGATTAGACATGGGAAATATGATGGGTTTATAAGTGTAGGACAATACTACATTGATATGAGGCCTTTTGGGTAGTATCCAAAAGCAAATTTGTGAGGGTCCAGACCCAAAGCGAACAATATCATATCAATGTGAAGTTTGGCAGGTCCTAACAGAGTTTTACAATGTTGATGTTGTTTCAACGTTATTCGCTCAGATGGAGGTTTTGACAAGGAAGATGGATAACTTCACTTAAATTGTACACATGGTACACTATCCTACGTCGGTTTGTGATGGCTATGGGGCAAATCATCCGATTGCAAATTCATTGAGCCTCTACTCACACATCTTATTCTGAGGTTAATTATGCAAGGAACTTCCATAGGCAGCAAAACAACCCAAACTCCAATAAATATAATCTGGGTTGGAGATATCATTCAAATTTTTCTTGGAAACAAAATCTAGGTCGGGGAGGTAGTAATCAAGGAAAACAATCAGAGTTCCAACAATATTATGAGAAGAAATCATCACTGGAGGAGCTGATCACTCTATCACAAAGATTGATAACACATTGCAGCACCAACTGGTTTTTATAAAGAACATAGAAAATTAGATGAGGCAGATAACAATTGTATTATTTGGCAGAACTCGAGATACCTTACCAAGTAACACTGAAATAAATTCGAAAGAATAGGTGAAGGCCATCAATACAAGAAGTGGAGTTCAAATACTAGAGATTCATGTCAAGAGGCATACTACTACAAGTAAAAATATACCTACCACGGATGAGAAGCAAGTGGATCGTTCTTGAGCAATCACAGAAGTCAATACAGAAAAGAATTCAGACAATCCAAAAGTTGAGGTAATCATTCCTATCAAAACATATGTTTCTCCAGTCCTAATTCCTCAAAGACTACAAAAATATAAGCTTGATAAAAAAGTCCACGAATTTTTTAAATACGTTCAAGAAGTTGCATATCAACATGTTGTTAGTCAGTGCATTAGCATGGTTATGCAAAGTTTATAAAGGATATACTTTTCAAACTAGTGGAAGCTGGAGGATAATGAAACAGTAATATTACAGAAGAGTCTAGTGTCATCCTACAAAATAACTGATCTAGGGAGTTTTTCTATCCTTTGTACTATTGGAAATAATGATTTTGATACAACTTTATGTGATCCTGGTGTCAATATTAAGTTGATGCCAAAACTATGTATAGAAAATTAGGTTTGGGAAAAGCTAAAGCTATAATTATCTTCTTACAGCTAGCTGCTAGTTCGATCACTCCCAACGAACAATCGATGACATCTTAGTACAGGTTGACAAGTTCATATTTCCAGTTGATTTCATTATCTTGAACATTGAAAAAGATAAAGACGTTCCACTTATCTTTGGACATCCATTTTTGGCTACTAGATGAGTGTTCAGGGATAATGGTTAACAAAGCAAAGATACTAGTGATTGAAAAACATACTAGTGATTGAAAAACTGCAGCCATCGAGTTTAGTTAAGGGGATTAGAAGTTTTTTGAGATATAGATGCTTTTACAGGAAGTTCATCAAGGATTTTTCTAAGAACAAAAAGCCATTATGCAGCTAATTGGAGAAGGATGTTCCATTACAATTTTCTGATGAATGTCTTTGAGCATTTAACAATTTGAAAGAAAAGTTGATAATTACATCAGTTATAGCTACACTAAATTGGAAATTTTCATTTGAACTGATGTGTGACATCAGTACTTATGCAGTAGGCGTGTTTCTTAAACAACATAGGGAAACAAAATCATACATTTCATATATTATATTAGCAAAATATTGACAGATGCTCACATCAATTATGTCACGACTAAAAAGGCGATGCTTGCAGTAGTCTTTGCAATGGGTAATCTAATTGCTTAGTCAACCTTTTGAGTTTCCTATTTTTGTTTTGTATTCCTTAAGTCTTTCATCTCAATATACATTCTGTTTTCGGATCAAACAGTTCAAGATCTTTGCCTTGTGATCGGAGTATACAACGAACACCCTTTTCACATATAAGAGAGAACAAAATAAAGATAATAAAATAATAGTGAAAAATAAAACAAATTAAGATTAAATATAAATAGTTCACGACAATGGCGTAAAAACTTGTTGCGCGTTCTCTATCACAAGTATATGATATTGTGACTAAGCAATAGAGTGGACCTATAAGTTTGGATAATTGTTCACACATAGATTATTATTTAAAACTTAATTTACTAGTCCTAAGTCCTATTGATGATAAGAAGACATTCTTGTGGGAATGCCGACCACTAGATAAGCTACCATCAGTCTAGGAGAGAAGCAATCTACCATTTTTTTATCCACCTTCCTAGGTAGGAAAGATAACGAAAGTGGACCACGGATGGTGGTCGTGGTAAATTTCTGGACAATTAGACATCCAACCCATAGTAGCAACGATCCGATTACAGGAGCGAAGTTCTACGAGTCTGGAAATCATTTACACAAAGATTATTATTTAATTCTAACTTCAATTGACGATAAATAAATATAAATTTTTTATTACACAGTTGACTTATATTAGGGTTTAACTTATGGATGTGAATGTTAATATTTACAATTTCACATTGTGATCACCTCTAATTCACATTTCAAGATCCATAGCTATTGTTGTATTCAATTGAATTCTTCTTAATTAATCAATTTACCACTCTTGTGCTCAAATCAATCCTATTTAACTAAGTCAATGCACCATATCTCTATATGAATTTGAATAAACCTTAACCAAATGCATTCAAGTTCTAAGAATCCTATTTACGACAACGATAATTATAAAAGCTACCAGATTTTACTACATGATCTAAATTTCTAACTTACTTTCGTTTTGTTACAAATTTACAATTCATTGAATTAGTAACCGATTAATTCAAAACATTAAAAACCATATATAAAATCAACACATGAAGAATTAAACTACAAGAATTTTGAAAATTGAAATGAAGGGCCACACTATATTATAGCGTTTGCCCTAACTATAGATTTAGCTACTCCGACTGATGAAAATAAAAAAACAACTATAAAATAAAGAGTTCATTAAAGGATTTTGAAACAAAGACGAAGAGATTAGGATCATGCACTAAGAATCTTCTTCTTTAATCCTGAATATTGAAAAGCTAGTTTTTGCTCATTGAATTTTGATTTGCAATGTATTTTGTCTCTCACAAATTATATTTTTGAAAAAAAAAAATGACAAACTATTTGTAAGAGTAAAAAATGTCTAAAAACGAGTTCTAAAATGACGCCATACAGAATAGTGATTATTTTGCAAGCTAGTGCTACCAAAAAATTTATAGGGAAGAACACAAGATTAATGTCGAAAAATACTAAGAAAACATCTCTGAAATTTAAGAAATTTTATTATATCCGCAATAATGAATATAAATTCACAAGCCGGACTTTATAGCAAAAATTCGAATNACATCTCTGAAATTTAAGAAATTTTATTATATCCGCAATAATGAAAATAAATTCACAAGCCGGACTTTATAGCAAAAATTCGAATTTTACAAAAAATGGCAAAATTTCAAAAATCACGCTAAAGTAAAATAAGGAATAAAATAAGTAGTTTGCGAAAAATCTAGCCCAAATCGGGTTAGAAATCATCTCCAAACATGCAATCGAAATATTACCAAAAATAGCAAAATTTAACTTAAAATAATAATTCGGAAGGGAAAACAGTGGAATTTGAGGTCGAAAATCTCGCATACCTAGCAAAGCTCGGTGACCACGGTGTTCGCGCTGAAACAAGCTTTCCAGATTGTGGTCATAATCGCGATTCTGATAACCGTAGCCAAAGTTATGGCCAAATTACCGAAACAAGTCACAATCACGAAGATAACCCCATCACTTGCCATCCTTGCGTCGATCTGCCAACTCGTGATACTTTAGAGACATTAACGTTTTATCTGACAATTCAGCATCTGACTCGGACCCTCTTGTATCATAAAATGTAAAGAATAAGTGTTTGAATCAAATTGAAAAATTGGATTTTGGCCTCATTTTATCCTACACGATCACACATGGTTATTTGATACGATCACATGGAGAAGCATTTTTGTGTGCAGCCTCATTATTTTTTCCTCAAGCCATCGCATGTGTTTAGATTGTTGCAGTTGCAACGGTCATTCATCATTTAGATTGTGTATTTTGATCCTGAACTTCAATTGCTATTTCATCCCACGTCTCCATTAATTGCATGGAAAGTCCTTGTTGTGAATTCTTTTAATGCAAGTCATAAGAAGGAACATTCGAAAATTCTCTCTAGACTTGGGCGAATTTTCGCCTTAATGAAGCTACTGCCTTTGCTTTCTAAAACCACCACCTTGCTGTCGCCAAAGTCACAGGAAAATACACCCCACCCAGTGGCGGACCCAGGATCCGAGCTCAGCCCGGGCGGACGTCGTCCAGTCAACGTCGACCATTAGTGATCGTAAGAACGATTTTGTTTATTAATATTTAATTCTATAATATTAAAAATTATTCAATATATATGTAAACATACTAAA
>CAIGRB010154104.1:42312-56092 GCA_903798255.1 Fraxinus quadrangulata | reverse complement strand
CAATATTCTTAGATTCTCGAATTCACAAAATCTCCAATTTTCAAATTCACAAAATTCAAAATCAGGTTAAAATATACAAGCAACAAACTCAATTCATAAATTACAAATATATTCATATTATATAAACATAATTTATAAAATATAAATAATAAATCAAATAAATTAACTAAAGGAACAAAAACAAAAAAAAGAAACGAGAGTAGAGCACTCACCGGCCACTGTGAAGCTACTGGAAGCTGCGAGTCTGTGAAGCTGCTGCCTGCTGGAACTGGAACTCGAAGCCTGGACCGACGGAGCCTGAACTGGAGGTCTGGAACTGGAAGCGAAGCTGCTGGAAGCCTGGAACTGGAGCCTGGAGGCTGCCGAAACTGGAGCCTGCCGATCGTCTCGACTCTCTTCCTCCTCAGCTCCTCTACGATTTGGGTTGAATTTGGGGATTTGGATTTTGATCTTGGATTTGGCTTTGTTTGTAGTAATGGGTTGCAACTTGAAAATTGGCCATTGAGCCTTATTGTTTAAAAAAAAGGCCCACAAAGTAAGAAATGAAGGTCAAAATTCACAAAGGAAAAAAAAAATGGTCGCCGGCGCTGCTGCCTTCCCGGCTTCCCGGCGGAACTTCAAGATCCTGGCGGACCCAGCACGGGCGGCCGCGGGGGCTGGCCAGGTACTGGGTCCATCCTTGACCCCACCCCTGCGGTAACACATCCTCAACTTATCCCAAACAAACAACAACTTTTGGAGATCAAATCCGACACCTAAATGGCTAAATCCATAGGTGGCACACGATTCAACTACAAATTCCTTCCACCAAAGTTATACCCACGGCTGTGGACCTATGCCGGTCATTTTGCCTCATCTAGGTGACCAATCTGATGGAGTAATATTGCCAAAAAAAGTTCCACACGCTGCTGTAATTTCTGGGAACTCATGTCCATTCGTACGCAAACTGAGGCTAACACCTTTTCTTCAATTGATGGAAACCGTGACCTCCAACCAACTAATTCTACCAACCACAATGTAATTCAAACCTTAATGACTATGGGCCAATAGTCGATTGCCTCAATTGATTCAAATTTTGGGCTTCCAAGTCGCGATAGGCACATTTCCAAATGTAGGCAATATTGATAATTTGAGTGGGACCCACCCCGTTGGACCCCTACCAATGAATTTTGAGCCATCTGAAATCCCTATATTGGTCTCGGAGCTAAAATCTCACCTCGAATTTCATACACCACAAGAGTTTCGAACCAATCTGGCCAAGCACCCACTTCTGGACATCATGCATCCCATATTCATGACTAGCAAGTAAACTATAGTCAACATACTGGTTGACCACCTGCGTTGGTAGCCTAGAGCCACCCATGCACCGATGCATGTTTCACAAACGCCACCACCTCCTGCTCCATGTGGTTATTGTCACACCCCATTTCCTACAAGTTAAAAGTTAAGATTTTATTTCAAAGTCAAAAGTGGAATTGTCAAAGTCATAGTCAAATAGGACTTAAATGAAGCAAATCATTTGATTGGGACTTATTTTATAATTGAAAATATTGGAGGGTTTCAAGTGGATTAGATTTGAAGTTGAGGACTTACTTAATTATCATTTGAAGTTAAGGGACTTCCTTTGCAAAAACCCACTAACTTAGTATTTTAAAACCCATTTCTCATTCTTCACACACACACACACACACATAGAGGCTGAAGATCGAAATGAGAAGGAGAAGAAGAAGAAGGGGTATTTTAAGTTTGAATTTCATTTTTCATTCTCTTTATTTTCTTCAAGAAGTGGAGAAATATTATGTTATATTTTTAGGGTTTTAATTTAGTTCGAAAATTTCAAATTTAGGGAAAGGGTTATGATTTCTAGTTCTAGCTTCTTAAATTGGTTAGCTTCGATTTGAAACAAGGTAAAGAAGTTTATTTTTGGCAAACCCTAGAATTTTTATTTGGATTTTGAATGAAGGATATTTGGTATAAATAATTGTGATGATGAAATACTTACTTAGAATTACAAAATTTATGGAACAAGATGAAAATTTAATTGGTTGAATTATAGTTAGTAGTTGTTACTAGATTGAAGGGGGTAGTCACATTTATACTTGGAATGAAGGTTATGTTGATGAATTAATTATTAGTAAAGGGACTAGAAAGTGTATTTAGTTCCAATTGATTAAAGGAATAATTTGGGAGATTTATTTAAATATTGAGAAATTTAGTTGAAGTATTATAGCGTTAGATATTAGGGGTTTCTTAATTTGATAGTGGTTAAATTAGTTATATTGTATGCTATTTCAGGTGGTGACGAAGAGATTGGAAAAGTTTATCGAACGTCATCGTCAGTAGCTTGTTTCGGTGAGTGGAGAACTTACTTTTCCAAAAATAAGATTTTTAACTTATAAACTTATAATTATGTTCACTTAATATAAATGTTGAAATGAAGTCCAAATTTTTATAGAAGCACATTAGTTACATGAAATGTCTTATTTTCGAGAAATTAGTAAATGAACATGATTATTTTGAAACCATAAAAAAATACCACGATGTAGTTATCTTATTCTAGTGCACTTAAGGGCTATGGTCGTGTACTAGAGTCGTATATTTGACTCCTATACACTGAGGGGCTACAATTGTGTATAAAGTGACTCTTATCTACTGAGGGGCTACGGCTATGTGTAAGGGTACCTATTATGCACTGAGGGGCTACAACCGTGTATAAAGGTGACTCTTATCCACTGAGGGGCTACGGCCCTATGTAAGGGTACCTATTATGCACTGAGGGGCTACAGCCATGTATAAGGATGATTATGTTATTTTCACTTTATGCACTAAGGGGCTACGACCGTGTATAGAAGTGTTGATCAAACAATTTATGCGCATATGACTTTATAGCTTTGAGATCATCAGCAAATGATTACATGGGGTATATTTTGATGTAATTATCTAGTATATAGTGGATTATTAGCTTTCANGTATATAATAGATCATTAACTTGCAGCTTACGTTATCCAGTTTACAGTTCAGCTTATTATTTTCAGATTATGGGTTAAGCTTACTGAATTCGACTAATGTACTTACTCATCTTGTCGTATCAATTATTATCACTTTAGATATCAGCTTGAGTCTAATTTATGATTTAGCACCAACATTATGATTTTATACGATGTTATGATGCAGATCCAAAAATAATGAGTAGATCATGATAAGTGAAATATCAGTTTCATTTTTATATAAATGTATATACATACATAAAGGGTAGTATAACCATTTTCTAAACACTCCACTCACTGGGATTATCATCTCATATATATTCTTAAACATTTCTTTATAGGAGGTAGTTGACTGAGCAATGGTGAAGGTTATTTTGATAGTTTTGCAGCTACTACCACTACCAATTGTAGGTTCTTTCGTTTAAAACTGTGTAATCATCAAGTGAATCATTTGCATCATATTTGGGGATTTTTGTACTTAAATGTACTAATGATCACGATGGAATATTATAAACTAAACTGCGTCACTATTATCTTTTTGAAAAACAGTTATGATGCATAGTGATATAGATGCTGTTGGTTGGACGAGTGATTGATATTATGATGTTGGTATATTGGTGTTTGGAAAATTTTTTATGGTTACAGGATTAAGAAAAGTTCCATTTTTAGAGGAGACTCCATCAAAATTTTCGTAAAATCTTATTTAGTCAAATTTGGACGAGTGATTGATATTATGATTTTGGTATATTAATGTTTGGGAAAAATTTTATGATTACATGATTAAGAATAGTTCTATTTTTTAAAGGACACTCTGTTAAATTTTTTTGAAAATTTCATTTGGTCAAAGGAAGCCATATAATCAAAGTTAAGTTACAGTTGCCTTGGTGATGTATCCAGTATCTAGCTGGCACTTATTATCGACGTACGTCACGTCTGCAGTCTAATAAGGAGTTTTGGAATGAGTCGTGTCAGTTACCCCCATTGCTCCTTGTTAATCTAAACCACTAGCTATTACATCTGATGATTTGGGTGCACAAATTCAGGTTTAAAGATCATATGCTTCTACAATTAATAGTAAGCCAGTCATTTCTCAGTCTAAGAGCATTTATCCCAAATTTTCAAGCTCCAAAGGATTTCCCTGACCACAAATTTATTGCTAAGGATCCTTTTTTTGCATATAAGAAAGCCAGTTGTTGCTTTTATTGAGAAGGAGAAGGTATTTCTCTCTGAACTATACAAGTTTACACGTGTTGGCGAATTCTCACAACTCGAGCCCTAAATGATTAAGGAACATGAGGGCTTTCAAAAATTTGGTTTCTGCGATGATTTTATGATTGGATTGATAGATGCTAGCTATATAATCATACACTTAGCATATGAAGATGATTATTTATGATTGTTTCTTAAACCTTCTTGCTACATTGACGGGTGTCCCTAGCGTGTAATCAAATGGACACCCAGTTTTAGCCTCCCAACGTAAGACCCCTATTGTGCCTATTTGGGTTTCGTTTCCATTATTGCCCATTTATTTTCGAGCCAAGAGTTGTCTTTTTTCCTTGGCTAAGGCTATTGGTGTCTCACTTTACATTGATGAGATGACCTCAGATTTGCACCAACCTAGTGAGGCATGTGTATGTATTGAGGTGAATTTAGAATATGTGCTCGCTGATAGAGTTTAGATTGATAGGGAAAAGCTTTGTGGGTACTTGCACATAGTCTTATAGGATAAGAATCCATAGTATTATTTTCTGATGCAAACATTTAAATCATGTTGATGAGCATTGCTTGGTTGGGACACACATTGTACCACAGCCTGCTATACCAGTACTTGTTGTTGACCCTACTTCTAGACCCATTACTGATCTGCTCAAGGACAAAGGTAAGAGGAATGAAGTATTAGTGGAGCCTTCTAAAAGGTTGGTACCAGTTCCCCCAGAGAAGATAGCATGCAACTAGCACATCTGGGGTACAGATAGTTTGGAAATATACACCTATGGTAGCTTTGCTACTAAATCTACTTGGAAGTTAGTCCGACCGGGAAGATAGATTCAGAACTCATATCGACTGTTGTGGAGTGCTTATCATACTTACCAAAATATACTTCTTTTGTTGGAGATTTGACAAGATTTGATTCCAATTGATGTAGTTGTTCAAATGAGGATTGGCTGCCACATAGATTCTCGATGCTAGTGTTGTTTAGAGATTGAAACTATCACACACATCTTCACAAGCAGTTCTATTGCTGACCAAGTATGGAAGACTTCGGTAATATATTTCAGATACCTATGCGGTCAAGTAAGGGAGTTAGGCATCGGTTCCAAGATAGAAATACTCTGGTCTGTACGCTCGTTCACATTTGTACTATAATTTCTCTATTGATTCTCTGGTTTCTATGGATCGAGAGGAATTATGCAAAACATAGAAAGATTCACATAGTGCTTAGTGGATCATCTGGAGGGTCTATAGCATGACATCATTTCTGCATACAGGTCTGTTATTTTTACCTATACATTTGTGGGAAATTTTAGCTCTTGTTCTCCTATACCGTATCCCTATAGCCCTTCATTTTCCATCACCCCCATATTGGTTCTTGGTGCACTGAACTACTGGGATCTTATAAGATCAACACTTGTAGTACCTCGAACTTCACTTCACGCACTTGGCCAATACGATTTATGCATTAACTGCTATTTACATGCCATTACATTTGCATCATTAGTTCGAAATTGTTTTCTCTTATTACGATGCATTTGATCATTAATGTTTTAAGATCTCTATGGTGTTAGTCTTCGACTCTCCGACCTAGATGGTGAATCTTACATTGAGCTATGGTAGGAATTTAGGTTAATCTAGATGTTCGATATTGATGTGTTAAACAATTGTAATCTTGAAAGTGTCATAAGCATCAACGGTAAAGTTACACGCTTTTAATTCGGTTAATCATGGTTACCCTAAACCCTAACTAAGTCCTTAACATATTTGAGACATGAGGCATGAAGTGACATGATAACAATATAATAATATAATGTTCATGTGATGTTACAAAAATTGAGGTGCGAATTGTTGAAGTCGGTAGAGAATCGGGCACCAATCGGGTAAGAAATCGAATGAATGGTTAAGGAATTAACTTTATAAATTATTTTAGGATCCTACGGCAATTAAATTAAGTTTTAGACACACTAAGATAGGTCAAAGACACTTAATTTTCTACTGTAAAGATGGGTGTAGAATCAAATTTTTACTACAAAATCACCTCATGCTTGGAAACACCTCATTGTTGGGCTACATGCCTTTTTAGTAGCAGCTTTCTTCACTCATAAGCATACTCACGACTCAAGCCCCTTAAAGACCTATTATTTACCTCCTAAATAAGATATTAACTCCTTCAACTCATCCCCAATTGATTCCAAGTGAAAAGGAAAGCAAGAGAGCCAAAGAGAGGTGGAAAACAAAAAAGCTGGAATTGGAAATTCTGGTGTAGCTGAGTCAGTTCACTATTTTGAGGTTTGTCTTTATTATTTTTGGGGTTTATAACCTCTTGAACCTCTGGACTTACTTTATGTCATGCTGGGGTGTTGTTGGTGATTTTATGTTGCCAAAAAGAAGGGTAATTGATTACAAGAACTTGAATGAACTCAACATGGACGGAGATTTGATGGTTGTGGATTTTGAGGAATTAACTTTTGTGTGTTCAGTGGCAGTCGATTGAGAAAGATTATCAACAGTGATTGAATGTAAACCCAACATAAGATCACCTATAGTGATTGTTGTTTTGAGTTGAACATTTGGTGTTGGTAGCGGTGGTTCTTCTTCAGGTTGAGTGAAATGATCTGAGTGGTCATAAAAAGAAGGGGACCATGAGTCAAATTCTCGAAAGGTTATGAGTTGTATTCCAGCAACTGTGTCAAAGGGATCATTGAAGTTTTGTAAGGTAAAGATGATTCATTAAAGACCACATGTCTGGAAACATAAAACCTTTTATTTGATGGAGAATAACAATTATATCCTTTGTGAATATCACTGTAACCCATAAACACGCATGGTACTGATTTGTTATCAAATTTATCCTTCTAAGAGTCCCATATGTATGGGAAACACCTTGAGCCAATAACTCTTAATGATGAATAATCAGGATTCTTGCCATACAACCTATAGAAGGGTGAGTCCCATTGTAGTGTGGATGTTGGAACACGATTGATTAGAAACACTACCGTGGTAAAAGCTTCAACCCAGAAAATTTTAGGAACATTGGCATGAATTAACATAGTAATGCCGAGTTTTCTAATTACCCGATGCCTTGTTTCAACTATACCATTATGCTCAGTGTCTAAGGACATGATAATTGATGTTTGATTCTTGAATTTTGAATTTTGAAGATGTGATTAACAAATCCTCCTTCCCCATCTGTCTGAATTATCTTAATAAGGCCATGAATCTTTACAAACTTTTCAAAGAGAATGAATAGATCATAGAAGTCTGATTTTTGCATTAAAGGAATTAACTATACGAACTTTGTGAAATCATCAATTACAGCAGCATAAAACCGAAACTGATGCAAAGAGGTAAGAAAAACAGGTCTCCATAAATCAATATGAACTTTCTCAAAAGGTGCAGAAGTTTTTGATTCAGATAAAGAAAAAGACAAATTAGATAATTTTCCTAATTGAAAACTCTCACATATGAAATTATCTTTATTGGAAATAGTCTTTATTAGTGCTTTGTTTCGAAGATGAGTCATTGCAGTAGCTTGAACATGCCTAAGACATTGGTGCCATATGTCTTCTGAAGCAACCTGAAATCTAGAGGAGAACAAAGCCACTAGAGGTGCTCGTATTGCATACAAATTACACCTTTTTAGCCTCATCATCAGCACTTGATGTGTCAACTTGTCCTTAATCACAAAGTCATTATTTAGAAAATTCACAAGTTACTGAATAATCAGATGTGAGTTGTCCAATAGATAATAGACTCATTTCTAACTCAGGTACAAGAAGAACATTCCTTAGAACAATAGCAGACTATCTAGACCCGAGTAATGCATCACCAGTATGAGTTACTCTTAGAAATTTCCCATTTCCTAACATAACATGATCATTACCAGTATAAGGTCTGAGATTATATAGGTTACTTTCATTAGAGGTCATATGTGCTGATGCGCCAATATCTGATGTCCATCCTCATGGTGTGCCTCAGAATTTAGTTGCAAGGCTGTAAATGAAATTGTCTTTCTTGAGAAGACTGGGCATACGCTTCCTTGAGTGCTGCCCAAACTTGTGCTGAGGTATCAAGGCCAATAACATGGCTGAGTGCCTCTTCTGCAAGAGTGCCAATAATCCACCCTCTGAGTAGACGATCTGCTATTTTCCAGTATTTGTGTGTTGGATTAACGGTGGGGTTGTTACTATCAAGCGCTGGAAGTACAGCAGTTGGGCATGGGTTTTCTCCTGTGAGAAAGTTTGTAAGTTCTTGACTTTCAGCAAGTGCAAGCACTTGCTCACGCCATAGTGGATATTTTCTAGGTCGAAGGCTGAGAGTGACAGTTCCTAACATTCAACAAAGCGGAAGACATTGTTTTGCTCTGATACCAAGAAGAAAAATAAGAACAGAAGAGTTGGGGAAATTCGTCACACCTATAACAGGACGCGATGCTATGTATTTATAAGACTTTGTATATCTTTAGAAAATAACGGTTACATTGTAAACTGCTATAAACAATGCTATAATCATGCTAACGTTAATTACAAGATTTCACAAGATCATGGCTGTTATCACGCAAGCCTTTAACTACTGATTTGTTTCCATATTTTGCTATCATGCCAAAGCATTGCTGAATAGTAGTATTGATGTCTTTTCCGAGTCTTCATCCACAATTGTAGCCTTTATTTTATCATAAAGGTCCACAAAAATGGGTTTTTTTTTTTGCTGGTATTGCCATCGCTTATCTATGGCTCCACATAATGGCCATGGAATAAATTTATTTCGTTCGAGTCCAAATCACATTACTGCTTTCAAAAGTATATAAATATATTCTTTAACACTTGTTTCTCTTTGAATAAGCTAGACTCATTGTTTTGTTTTTTCTTGAATAGACATTAATAGTTCAAAAGTAATACTTAGCATAATTTAGAGCAAGTTTCTAACATCTGATATTAGATAATTGCCAAGCATGATGTAGCGAACTATTGATACTACACGGCATGCAAAAACCCAAAAAGTTACATTTAAAACATCAAGGTCTCATGGCTCATCTAATGACTTTTCCACGGAAGCACCATCAACTGGGGCTGGATCAGTTGGAAGTGTTGGGAATTTACTTAGTCGTGCGCAGTGGATAGTAAGCAATTTTCTATTCCCATACAAGGAGCTGCTTTGTATTTTGATAGAAACTGTGATAGAAATTATACCTTTTTCGATTTCTGCAAACTCCTTTGCTTTTTCTTGAACTCCAACGATCAGATCTGCAATCCAAGCTGTCCAAATGTCCAGTCTCCAATGGTGATCCACACAGAGAACAAGAATGACGGCTAGGGTTTCTTTTCTCGTGCTAGCAAGAATAATAATGAAAATTCATGTCTTTTCTCAAACCCTAGGAACATATTAATATAAGTTCAAGTGGGCTCGGCCCGTCTCTTAAACTTAACCCGGTCCAATATTTAATTAATCAAATTAATTAAATCTGGTCCATGAATTAATTAATCCAATCAATTAATTCGGGCCTATTAATAAGTAACCCAATTAATTAATTATCCAACACTTGTCAATTAATTAATTGGTAAATTTCATTCTTCTGGTTCTCTTTTGTGTGTGACCCATTAGGTTCCCAATCACGATGCCTAACGATGTAAATTATTATTTTGATCTAATCAAAATCGATAAATTAAAACACCCCTTTTAATTTATCACTAATTCACATTCGTCGTCCCAGATTGACATCTAGCAATGTGTCAGGGCAATACATGTGATGGGAAATGTCATGTAGTGTGACAAAACCAAACTTGTTCGTTTACCGTGAAACTATAATCCTTTCGTCAATATGATCCGATCAATTATGAGATATGGATATGTGTCAATCTCGTTTATCGATCATATCTTTTATCCTACTGTTAAGTCGATGTAAGTCGAAAACTCTTTTTCGACTTATGAGTTCACCTTGGCCAAGGATTTCATTATCAACTTAACTAGATAAAATATAGATCATAATCTCTTACTATCTAAGAGTGACGAATCCTCTATTGATCATTCACAACCTTCATATGATTCTTGACATACCCGAACGATGCCGTATTAGCGACTCTTGGCAGAGCAACATCCAACATCACCAAAGTATGACTATCCTCATATAAGGTACTATGATGACCTCAAGTCAAAGGACCAATTCCACTACCGAACGTTAGAGATTAACCACTAACACTCAGATAGTTATCCATGTGGAATCTCCCAGTGGGTCTCCAATATTTTGTTCTATAACAAAATATCCACGTGTTCATTTAAGTGTCACCACACTTTAGCTTGTGAGATCAGCTACTTACTTCACAAGTAAAAATGACACACGTGATGGTCTATCCGTAATAACGATATCCGTATCTCGTTATTACTTCGACCACGGACGATTTAAGATTCAGTCATATGTAATTTGTATCTCACAATCACAACTCTTTGTGATTAACAAATTATCAAGACTTGAATCTACGGATTCTATTATTTAATTTATTAGAATATAAATTCAATTAAATAATAAATATTGCCATTAAAATATATCGATTATATATATATTTAAAGTGTTTATGTCCTAAATTGATTGGACCTAGGGCATAACACTTACAGGAAGTTCGACATTCAAGAGATCAACTGTCCAAGAAAGACCAACTTCATAGGCACCTTTTCCAAGCAAAACTTGAAGTTTCTCATCCTCTGCAATCACAACTTCTGGACTCCATTCTTCTCCACGATGATCAAGAAATTTACACATCAATTGAGGTTTTTTTCTCTCTTTCGGCAAATGCATCAAGAGCTATGTTCTAGCAAGCATCGCGCAATTCTTTATTCTCTTTCCTCAAAGAACTAACTTCCATCTCTTTCTTCCTTATAGATTCAACCAGTTTCTCATTGAGCAATTTGATCTCCAGCAAGCTTTTCGTCTTCCCACTCACCATACTATAGCATCTTAATCAATTGAAAGTTGCATAGCGATCCACTCTTTAAATTAGTTTCTAATTTAAAAAGTGGGGGGCTAATTGTGGCGGTCCAAAATTGTCCATTGGTCTCTTGGCCCAACCCATGTATATTGGGTGTTCTCTATCCCCAATTTATGTATGCATATTATCCCCATCCTTGATCCACTCATCGTTCTTGGTTTGCACCCTACCTATTTCACGGTACCACGTGGAGTCTAAAGGATAAGCTTCTCAATATCTAATTCAGTCCAACTCCTCCATCTTTTTCAAAGGTGCCGTGAGCTAAGAGTAAGACCAAGTCTTACCACGTGTTACAAAAGTAGCACTCCTTCAAACAACTATGCTTACTCCATCCAAAGTTGGCCTAGTCTTTCAAGACTCTAAAACTACCATCCCGATTAATCAGTCCATCTAGTGTCCATGTGTTCCACTATTTGAGGAACAAACACCTTCGCAAGTCCTTCTATAAATAGGAGGGCAATCTAACTATTTAAGGGGAGAAAAAATCATTATCGAGTCTACGACGCTTCCTCAATATTCACCCACTTTGGTTAGCTTATTGTCATTACCATCATTTTCCATTATCACTCACAATCATGTCATCCAATCATTCCGCCACCAGCACTATTTCATCATTCCAATCATAAATATTATCTGGGCCCACCTTTCGAATCAATTGTAGATTCGGGCTTCTACACTCACAAATGCCCACTTTTGGTGCCTCAAATAAGTGTACTATCACACTTTTATCTTAATATTGTATTAGAGTTCATTAAGTTTCAATGAGCAATTAAATCCAACTAAAGCTGAAAAATGAGAATATGAATTTTAAGATTGATCTGCGCAAATAACTTACTTTACTGAGGAATGTTAAAGGTTAGTCCTATATCGATTAAATATCGAAACATAAACCAACATATAATCTACTTCTCTTCGTAAGATTAACATTTTAAGATGAAACTCCAATCTTGATACTAAGTAGTGAGCGAAGTGGAGTGTGATGCCTTGACTTAGTATAATAGTTCAATTTAGGAGTCTCTCTTTCTTCTATGGTCTTTTTATCACTGTAAGACTCAAGAAGTTGGATTTTGTTCCTATCGATTTTTCTCATTGTTCTAAAAAACGTGTTTAGCGCGAGGCATGAGCAAAACGCTTAATGCTTAGACACGCTTTATTTTTTTATTATTTTTCCCTTTTTTAAAAATCCTTGTATTTGACTTTAGTTTATTAATTTTTTTAATTTTTCCTTTTTTTAGAAGGCTTTATTTTACTTTAGTTTCAAGTTTATGACTTTATTTTTACAAAAGCCAAAAACAACTTTATCCAATAAAGGTTTAAATAAGTTACAAGCTATAATGTTATTTATATTTTGTAATTATGATTTTGAGACTTATCATATTTTTGGAAACTTCGAAAGTATGTATGAAATTCTTATAAATCTGTTAAGTAGGATTTGTTTAGTTAAAAATTAAAACTATAAATATAGTCTAGTTTTTACATTTCGAAAATTTGAAAATTGTATAATTGACTAATTGTAAAAATTATTTTAAGTAAATATAGTATTTTCACTACAAAAAATAACTGATTTCGCGACAATAAAATGTTGTCACAAAATTGAGATTTTGTTACAGAAATATTTTAGCGATAACAATGTGTTTGTTGCAGGTATTGTCGCGCTATATGAGTCACGGAATGCGTTCTGCGACGACTTTCGACCATTTATCACATTAAAAAAATCGCGACACTATTTGTTTGACGCGTAAAATACGGAATAGCAACGCTATATTTGTAGCCTTAATATCATCGCCTTATATATATGTCGCTTATTATTAAAAGGGCGAGAAGTACTTATGTCGGAACGAATATTCCAATTAATTTTTTACGAGAAATATATTTATTGTGAATGTTGAGCACAAATGTATTCTGCGATAACTTTCGGTCATTCATCGCATTAACAACATTGCAACACTATTTGTTTGATGCAAAAAATACAAAATACCGACATGCAAAAAATACCCATATGTCGTGAAANTAATTAAAAGAGCAACAAGTCAGTTTGTCGCAACGAATATTCCAATAAAGTTGTTACGAGAAATATGTTTATTGCGAATGTTGTATCACAGAATGTATTATGCGATAACTTTCGGTCATTCATCGCATTAACAACATCGCAACACTATTTGTTTGACGCAAAAAACACGAAATAGCAACACGCAAAAAATACGTATATGTCGCAAAAAAATAAAAGAGCGACGATAAACTTTGTCGTAACGATTATTCCAATAACGTTTTACGAGAAAAAATGTTTGTTGCGAATATTCTTTTAAATGTGTAATTTTTGCTACCTATTTTATTTTGCGACAATACATGCTCGTAGTAATATATATTTAATAATAGATAATGTTTGTCGTGAAATATGTTTTACAATGTTTTTTATGTCGCATAATATATTTTAATATATTCAACATTTGTAGTACAATTTATGATGTAATAAGTGGTGCTTGTGATTAAATTTATTTCGCAACATAGAGAGTTTATCGCATCATCATTTGTGCAACGATGTATAGTTGTTGCCTAATTTATTTCGCGTTTATTTATTTATGTCGCATAAAATTATTA
>CAIGRB010154104.1:0-41436 GCA_903798255.1 Fraxinus quadrangulata | reverse complement strand
AGCCCCCCGGGGCATAGCTCAACTGGTGGAACAATCAGCATATAACTTGCTTCCAGCGGCAGGGTGGGGGTTCGAATCCTAGTGGGAACCTGCGGCCAGATTTATTTGGTATGAAGCAATCATTATGGAGGAGGATCCCTTGTGCGCAGAAGTGTACAGTTTGTGAGGGGAACCTGGGATCCAGTTGAGGCATATCCCGCGATTTACTTCCGCCCATTGCTGAGGGGCCGGTGATGGGTGGTCCAGGATATATAGTCTGGCGTAAGTTGGGATACCTGGGTATCAAAAAAAAAAAAAAGTTCCCACAACTGGTTACTGGAAAAAGTAAAAGCAGACAGTACAAAAGATTTGTGTAAATTGTTATCAGCCATTGGATAACTTCAAAGAATTGAAAAGAAGAGATGCTAGTAGGATCTATAAGACCACAATTTATGACAAGGGAAAGAGAGTCAAGAAAACTAATGGTTTCTATTTCATTAAAGTTCAATTTTGCAGGAATGCAACTACTGATCTTCCCGAGTTTTTTTCCATCAGCATGGATTGATGACAATTGCATATGCTAGAATTAAATAAAAGAAAATACTTTGATAGACAATCGTATCTCATTTCTTGGTTTTGTTTTTCTTTGAAACTTGAGGCTTCTTTTTTACTTTCTTAGGTAGCTTTCCTCCTGCAGCTTTACCCTTCTTTGGCACTGTCCCCTGAATCCAAACATTCATCAATTAGAGCACATCTTTAATTGCAACAGAAGCTTCATGATAGTTAAATAACAAAATTACTATGCTTACCAATGTTTTCTCGATTATTCTTTTGGCTCTTCCCCTTGTTCGTTCCTCAGCAGCCTCGTGTTGATCAGCTTCAGAAGTTTCTTTGGGAAGATTGTCAAGCTCATCTTCTGAATCAAATGATAATCCATCTAGTGTCCCTACTCATGCAGAAACAACTAACTCAAAAGAGGAGCCTGTACCTCTTTCCAATAATAAAATGAAGAATAAAAATCAAAATTCCAAAATATATGCTACAACCAGAACACTATTAACCATACCAACTATAAATTGACCATCCACATTTTCCTTCTCATTTTGGGTATACTGGATGAAATAACGAGGTTCGACCCAAACTACACCTAGAGGTGAGTGAATATGTGATTATGCGGAATTAAAACTTTATAATTAACTAGTAACAAGTCATGAAACTCATGAAATCCTTAGCAGGAGTCTAGGAACACACACCATCGACAAAGTAGAGAAGATAATAAGCAGGTTAAACATTTTTGCCTTTGGAAACTAACACTACTCTAGTAAAATTTTCACATGAGTTATGCTTATGGACTAAACTAAATTAACTGCCAGAAGGGAAAAAATGTAATCCATAATATCAAATCAAAAACTGGAAAAAGGAAACTAAAAATTATCTTAAATTGTGCATATCCACATGGGAGCAACTAGAAAGCGATAAAAAAATGTCAATAAAAAATTCTTACCACCCAATAACCAATCAAATGTGTCTCATTAGTCGGTTATCCTAACCTTAAATGTCAATAAAAATTCTTATCAACTTAGATTCATGGTCAGTACTTGAATCTGTAGGGAAGGAAAAACATAAATAGTCATTAAAAAATAAAATAGAAAAACATTACGAAAAACACAAAAAAAAAAAAAAAGAATAAATGCATATAAAGAATGTTGTACTTACCAATATCACTATTTGCATTATCACCCTCACCATTTAAAGATTTCTCATCTTCACTGTAATATTCATTCAATGTATCATCTTCCTCTTCCGAAGTATCATATATGAAATTATTCATATTTTTATTTATCGATTCCACATCTATTTGTAGTGCTTCATTTTCAATAACTTCTGGATCAACGTCTCCTCTATGGCATACTTGAGTGTCAAGAACTTCCTGTTGTATTGGTAAGACAATATATGATGATTCATTTTCCTGAAATAATACTTGCTCACTATCACCATCTTCTTTTTCAGGAATGTCCCATATGCCTCTATGGTGCACATTCTCAACTACCTTCCATTGTGGACCCAACACTAGATCATCAATATTGATGCCAAGTATATAAGAATCATCCACGTACCATTTGCGATTCACATTGATAGAAGTAAGATGTTAATCTACGATAGATCTTTTTTGCTTTGGATTATTATCATACCAATTACACTGAAACAAAGTGACACGGTAGTAAAAAACGTATATCAACTCAATAATATCACACAGTACACCAAAAAATTTGATGTTCTCATCTCCTGGCACCATCATTCCACTATTTTGTGTTGTACAACAATCATCTCGATCTTTGACAAGGAATCGTACCCCATTAACAATACAACCTGAATAGGAAAATATTCTAAAATCCAGTTTACATGCTAATGCATACAATTCTTTGCTTACAAATGAATCTTTTTGATTATATAATCTCGTTATCTGTGCCAATAAAAACATAATCAATATACCTTCGAATATGAATGTTATGTTGCATTAATAAAAAAATAAGACGTCCATTATAACTTACGTGTGAAGCAAACCATCCAGGAAACAATTCTTCTTGTTTTTGTTCCAAATTGTTATGATTTTGTTGTTGCAATAGCTCCATGTGCTCACTACAAAATAAACATGCAATTAAGCCCCTGTTTGTCTACCATTTTTTCAAAATATTGTTTGCTACAGTAAGATTTTCTACCACACATTTACCCAATAAAATATTCTACACACAAACCAATAAAGTTAATTTAAATTTCAACCACACATTCTCCAAAAAATACTATTCACTACTCTATTTTTATTCCCAAAATGGGAGACAAACACACCCTAAATACTACAACACATTAGTAATTAATTGCAAAAAAATATAAATGTTGAATAAGAACTTACTCTAAATATTGCCGAACTTCATCACAATTATTTAAGACATACCAATGAGCTCTATCGATTTCCTTTTTGGAAAGTAACTCCAACTCTGCATGACCTAATAGTCTAGTATTTTGAGAGAAGACTGACAAGATTGTAGTTGGAGTCCCAACATCGTCATTGCGATCAGGTCGATTAAATCTTGTTTCTATGTCATTGAGATACATTGAGAAAAAATTCAAAGACTCATTAACAATATATGCTTCTGCAATTGATCCTTTGGGTCGGGCCTTATTGTGAACATAACTCGTATATCGACCCAATATTTTGTCATCAAACATTACACAAAATGTTATTGAAAATAACAAGTCAAACAAGATTAATGTTATAGTACATTTGTATACAATATTAGCAATTACCTTTCAATTGGATACATCCATCTAAATGCAACGGGACCTCCAAGTTTTGCTTCTTCAGGTAGGTGAACAGCTAAATGAACCATTATATCAAAAAATGCTGGTGGGAAAATTCGTTCTAGTTTACATAAAATTATAACAATGCCTTCTTCCAATTTCTCTAAATCATTTATATTCAATGTTCTGGAACATAATTGTTTAAAAAAGCAACAGAGCTCTACAATTGCAATACACACCTCCTTTCGCAAAAAATTTCGAACTCCAACAGGAAGAAGTTGTTGTAACAACACATGACAATCATGAGTTTTCAAACCTAATATTTTTCCTTCATTTTCTTGAACACATTTAAAATATTTGATGCATATCCATCAGGAAACTTCACATATTTCAAGAACTTGCAAAATATTTTTTTTCCTCCAATAACATGTGTAAGAAGCAGGAGGTTTCAAAAACCCATTACCATGCGACTTTAAATGCAATTCTTTTCTAATCTTCATATCTTGCAAATCCAATCTAGCTTTAACAGTATCTTTTGTCTTCCCTTCAACATTCAATAATGTCCCAACAATATTATCACACGCGTTCTTCTCAATATGCATCACATCCAAATTATGCCTTATTTTCAACTTAGACCAATACTCCAACTCAAAGAAAATGCTTTTTCTTGTCCAGTTTAGCTCATCTGGAGTTCGTTTCCTTTTTCTATCTTTATTAGTTGGGTGCTTTCCAGGCTTCCCGCACCTCACAGCTTGTAATTGCTTTAACATATCGTCTCCTGATAACTTTTTTGGTGGTGGTCGTAATTCCCATTTACCATCATGTAATTTACTTTTTCTCCAAGGATGGTTAAGTGGCAAATAACGTCGATGACCCATAAAGCATATTTTACTACGTAACCTATGCGAAGAAGTATTCTCATTGCATATTGGACAAGCTTTGTATCCCTTAGTGCTCCATCCTGATAGATTTCCATAAGCAGGAAAATCATTAATGGTCCACATTATAGCTGCACGCATAGAAAACATTTGACCACTATAAGCATCAAACGTGTCAAAACCAACTTCCCATAATTCTTTCAACTCATCTACTAGTGGTCTCAAATAAACATCTATATCTCTTCCTGGTGCCTGTGGCCCTGGAATTAACAATGACATCCTAATAAACGGTTCTTTCATGCACTTCCATGGTGGCATATTGTATTGCACAACAACAACAGGCCACATGCTGTAGGAATTATGCATGTTTCCAAACAGATTGAAGCCATCTGTTGCAAGTCCCAACCTAAGATTGCCAGGATCTTGCATAAATTCTGGGTATAATTTATCAAATTCTTTCCATGCCTCACCATCACCTGGATGTCTTAGAACACCTTCTACTTCAACTACATCCTATAGGCCACCTTCAAAAGTTTCCTCGCCAAAGGTGCAAGGGTCCATTATCTCAGACTACTCCTCAAGCTAATATCTCTTCCTCATTTGTCTGACTACTAATGTTCAAGTTCCTACTCCATTACCTCAACCTCTTCAGGTTCTTGCCCCATTATCTCAGCCTCAACCTCAACTTAATTCATCACATGCAACCACATTGACACATGAGCCCATTCTCAATTCCAACAACGGTAATAATTTATCTCTATATTTATGATATAAAATCATCCTAATGTATACATTTAATTGAATCTCAGTTTTTTGGTTTATAAATTCTCAATCTTTGAGTAATTTATTTCATAGATTCTCATTCTTTGAAGAGGAAGGGAAGTGATCCTACAAGAGGCAAGGGCACGGATGATATCGTTAGTGCGGCTAGAAAAATATCACTGGAGATTTCTAAAAAATTGGGAAGAGCTATTGGAAATCAACAAGCACGTTTGGCTAGTGAGTGTGGCTATGTCGTTCGATCATTTGCTCCACTCCGTTACAGAAGGTGGATAGACGTACCCAATGAAGAAAAAAATAAATTATATGATCAAGTTTTGGTAAGTGTTAAACAAATTCACTTTTAAAATTTAAAATTTTGTTGAATAGTTATTAGTTTCCCATATAAATTAATATACATACACACACTTTTTTTCTTTTTTGGTAGGCAAAATTCAAGCTTGATTTGACAGTCGAGCATGTCCATAATTGCGTGAATGATACTTTAGCGAAAAGATATCGTGATTATAGATGTAGACTCAAAGAGAAATATTTGAATGGAAAAACGTTGGATGATGCAATAAAGAACTGCCCAACTGACGTAAAGCAAGTTGATTGGGACTGGCTGTGTCAATATTGGTCTACCCCTAAATTTCAGGTAACTTTTATTAAAAATATTAATGCTTGTAATTATTAATAATAACATGATTTTGATGTTATGTTAAAATAATTAATATAATTAAAAATACTAAATTATAAGGACTTAATTATATTTATATATAAATTAATTGTAGGCACTATCTGCACGTAATTTAGCAAGCCACAACTGCATTAAATATAATCATCGTGGCGGATCAAAATCATTTGTTGCACGTCTTGAAGAAAAGGTAATATTTTCTTTCGAATTTGTAAAAAATATATATATTTATTTTACATGATATATATTATTTCAAGTAGAGATCAATTACTAAAGATGCACAAGGAGAAATTAACCTTTATTATGAGACTCATTACAGTGAAAAGAAAGGGTGGGTAAACGATGAAACATGAACAAGATATGTAAGTACATTAACAATTTTTTCATCTTTATTGAAATTTTTTTATATATTCCGTTATTAATATATATTCCATCTTCTCTTTACTTATATATAGGAGAGGCTGCTTCAGATTAAATAGCAACCCATTCCAAGGGGATTTGAGGTCTCTACTGAACTTGAGATTATGCAGGAGGTTTTAGGAAAATCTAGAGTTTACATTAGAGGACTTGGACATGGTCCAAAACCTACCTTAAGCTACTCTATTCATTTGACATCAGTTGATACTGAGTCAATATCCTTCAAGAGAAAATACAGAAGTAGGACCAAGAATTATTAGATATGCGTGCCAGGCTTTCATATGAGACACTAATGCTTAAGTTCGTATCGAGTCAAGTTGGCATGTCTCCACAACAATCTAAACCAGCAACAATATTTAGCATGCCACCGCCTGTTGATAATATATGAATTACGATTTGTTTATTTATTTGTTTTAAGTGTTGAGACATCTATTTTTCTTTATGGATTGGTTCGACTTAGTAGTTTTTTTTTTTCTATAAGTTATTATGTGACTGAAAGTTTAATTGTCTAATGATTTTTTTCTAGAAATTTTATAAAGCTTTTATTATAAAAAAAATTGTATTACACATTAAAATTTAGCCAGATCAAAAAAATAATAATAATACACTTGCTACAAAAAAATGACATTGAAAAAAGAAATTAAGACAACAAGCAACGGAAGTGGTATGTTGTACAATATACGGGTTAATTATTACAATATACAGGTGAGCAGTGTAAAAACCCTATTGCAACATTTTTTGTCCATTGCAAAAAAAAATTTTCTTGTAGCGATTTTTTCCTCTAACTATAGAATTTTTAGCAACAAATATTTTTGATCGCAAAAAGTGGACCATATTGCATCACAAGCAATTTGTTGGAAGAAATAAAAGTTTGTCGCCATAAATTTCCCACCAAAAATATTTTGGTGCCTTACTTGCCTCATATTTTTGGCGACATTCTTTATTATTTGTCGCAACTTCTCACATTTAATGACAACTTTTTACGTCGCCTTAAATTATTTGGTACTTATTTTTTTCATTACAATCTTCGCGACGAACTTTAAAAATATGCTGCGTTAAGTCACTTATTGCTACAACTTTTTGTATGTCGCGAAATAACAATTTTGTTGTAGTGTTTATAACTGTCAATGTTTAGTATGTATTATTTTTAATTATTAAATGATTTTCAGAATAATTGAGTATTTAAAATAATAAAAAAAATAAGTAATATTTTTTTACGTCTAGGCTTGCCAACTTGAAACTTAGCCTGCATGTCTAACCACGCTTTATGCTTTTTAGAACATTAATTTTTCTTTACATTTGGAAATGGCCACGATCTAGTTGATTTTGCTACTTCTACCCCCAGCTACTCAATGTTGGGAAATTTTTATCAATCATGCTATACAAACAAACTCAGTGACATGAATTAAAAACAGGGGGACACGTGACGGAACATCATTGGATAGTTTGAAAAAACAAAAACTTAGGTCCATGTGGTCTCTTTGATATAATGTTTCGTGATTAATAATAATAATAATAATAATAATAATAATAATATGCCACGATTTACTTTCCTTGTAGACTAATTAAGTCGAGCATGAAGTTCAATATTTGAGTTTAGTTGAATGCTAGATTTCAATTCTTAACAAGAACGTTTTGTTATTCTTCTTAATCGTAATCGAGCCAAGGGCTTATATTTTGTGTGATTAACTATCTGTATCATTTTATATGTCTACTCGTTCGAAACTAGCTACTCAAGTTACTCAACCCCCAACCCATGTTTATTTTCTTTATATTTATAAATATATTTTTCTAGTTTCTGGCTTGCCCAGCCCAGTATTACGGCTATACTCCAATCAAATAGTAAACTTCTAAAGGATTCTAATGTTATATGCATTGGGAGGGAATGCAAAAACTGCAACATCCTGGAGATGAGAAAGCAAAAAATAAAAAAATTATTATTTCTTAACATTCTTTACAATCTTTTAACGTCATGTTAATTTAAATAAACAATAGATGTCAATATAACATGAAATTAGTCTATTGGCTACAATGTATGTATCGGTGTAAGTTGAAAACTTCCCTTTACAATTGCTATTCACAACCAAGAAAAAATAACGAATACTCAAAAGTTCATTGCCTAGTCGAAGTTCCATTCTCAAATATCGGTAAATGGAGGATTTAGATGGTCAGATTTTCTTGAATGGCAAGGAAGGATCCGACTGTGTTACCTCCGACATCAGGAAAAGTTTCGTATCCTGGGAGGGCCCTCACCTTGCCGTACCTATCAACTTCAACCGGGTACTTCAGAAGGTGTCCCCTCATTTCTGATATCTCATCGGATGCATATTGCTTCCAGTTTGCCTCACCCATTTGTCTAACCCGTCGGACACATTCTACAGATTCCGGTCGAGTAAAGCAGTCGTCTAGAATTCCAAGATGCTCAGCCCATAGAGACATTCTATATCCATAAATCTACAAAAATGCATACCAAGATACCGTCCAGGGTTAGATGACAGAAAGTTTTGATCTTTAAGTTGGGGATATTTAATAAGCAGCAGCATTTTCAAATGTTCACAAATTACCTGTCCATATGGTCTCGATTGTTTCCTCGCCCAGCTGTGATGGGGTTGATAGGCTCCCATAGCAATCTCTGTGTCTCTAGTACCCTCCATCGATCGTTGATTTATATTTGCAGACCCCAAAATAACATACTCATCGTCCACAATTATCCCTTTCGAATGAACATAAATCATGAATCTTCGGTTTTTCTGACTCATTCCCTGAAATGTAAGGAAACTCGGGTATATTCGCAGTAAAAATTACCTGAACTTAGAAGCATTGAGGAGTAGGTAACCTTACAAGGTTGGAATGAACCCAGAGTTCTGGAATTTGCTAAACTCAAAATAAAACTTAATTCAGACAAACCTCTTACAAGTACCCGATGTCTTGTGATCAATGGTTTACAACATTTAATAACAATCGAAAGCATATTTGAGGGTTGTTAATAATATGTTTAAATTATAAATAGATAAAAACGTGTGGTGAATAAATGGATAGTACTTGTGGGTCTTACTAAATGTGAATAAAAAGTGATTTGACCAATTATAAAAAATTTATAAACATTAGCCAAACACGGGCTTAGTCATTAAGCGCATCTTGTGAGTGGAAATCCTATGAGGGTTGTTTATACAGCTCATCATAAAAACTAAAGCTATTAGAGAGGGAGTACATTTACTTATTTAAATTCAGTTTTCAACAGCCTCCCCCCACCCCCATATGTAGGCCATATTCAATTTTTTTAATCAAAGACTTGACACACGCTCAATTTTCATAAATGGTAGTGGAGACTCAAGAGACTTTAACTCAGAACCTCTCTGTTTGCTCTAATATCATATTAAACTATCTCATCTAAAAGTTTAAGATAAGTTATAAAGTTATTGATTTAAATTTAGTCTTAAACAAGGTATTTACTAATGAATATCACCAAAATACATATATTAAAGGGAGATCGAACGATTACTTGAGGAGTGTTAGCTGCACTTTGATGCTCAGAGGGATAACCCATGTCGAGAGCCTCACGATTGCCAAGACAGTAGAAGTTCAAGTAATCTTGTGGCGAGTACGCATCCTCAAGTCCAACCTCCATCAGAGCCTTATAGATAGTCTCATACATCATTTGCATGGTTTTATGCTAGAATAAAAGTTACAAGTTGAAAGACAACATCAATGAAACCCAATTATAAGAATTTAAAAGCGCTACACTGGTTAACAGATAGATAATTATTTATACATATAATAATGAATTGATTCGAAATATGAATATCGCAACCATTCCCAACAGAAGCCTTTATCTTCTGCTTCCCGACATATGCTAGTACGTACTAGAAGTAAAGGACAGTTCGTGTAAACTTTGGAATGCACACCTGCCAAAACAAAATCCTTTGAGTAGCAGCACCTGTTGGATTACCCTCTGGCCACATTGGAATGACAATATATGCTGCAAATCTCTCGTGTGCTCTTATTTTGTTGGCAATCTTGAGGGCAATTTCTATCGGAATCAAATTATTTGCACCAGCAAAATAGAAGTATGCTTCTAAATTTGCACCTGTAGAAAACTTTCAAAAACAGACCAAGACAAAAAAGCACTATATGTAAGTGGGCAGTCAAATTGTCGAGACACCTAAACTATGACAAGGCAGTAGCATACTTAACATGAAACTTCTTTGCATGTATGGTGCAATATAAGCTGATATCACTGAAAAAATGTTGCTTCTTTTTAAACTTGGCTGCCATTGTTGAGTCTTTTTTATTTATTTAGTGGGCTGTTGAATATTGTACACCTCTCCTGAGGTAAGTTTCTAGTGTGTGTTGTATATATCAATGTGAAAAAACCATAGTCCAGCTGGTGTTGAATCATTTCAAAATGGGCAAAGAACCTATAGCACTTGGGCAAATGACCAAAATATAAATACGAAGTACCAGGATATCAACTTGCATTTGACAATCGCTCCCACCATAAACACAAAAGAGAAAAAACAGTACAAATAATAAAATGAACAAAAGACGGAAATTACTAAAGAAGATTTCATAACTTCTTCCAGATATGAACATTGAAAACAGTCTAAAAATATGGAATGATCAAGTGACATGTGACCTGACTCTTAACCCAATTTACAAAATGAACCACAGGCAGGCCACATGCTTTATAATATCAAGTAAGTGGAGGCTAATCTACAGCAAAGAAACTAGACTGCAAAATAAATCATGGTGACAAAGCTGACCATCATAAATCTGCATTTGGACATGCAAAACTACACACTGGCTAAATTTTTCATGAAAGGAAAAAATAAAAAAGCATCAAAAGAACAATGAAGCAAGAAGTTTTCTACATTTTTCTCGGGTACTAAAAATGGATATTAAACCTCTTTAATTCTCTCAAGCACTGGGGACTATGCTGAACATAAATTCTTGTGCTGATAAATCGCAAAATATCCATAGCTTATCTTGTGCGAAATTGTACGAATCGCAATATAGCATTTTACTGAAAATGGAAAAAAATATGCAAATTCAGGAATATTCAAATTGTAAATTAATTTATTCTCTATGACATGCATCTCAAGCCATTTGTGCAAGTCTTCATATGCCATGTAACAAATGAAAAGAAAGTGAACCAATAAAATTCACTTTCGATGACATGCTGATGGAGGGTGGTGGGATGGGGCTACAAGACTTAATCTTATAACCACGTGACTTTAAGTCGACAAATAGATTCATGCAGGCAGGCCACCAAACTGTAGTCATATATACATACTTCGATAGAAAAATGGTCTGACAAAATAAATAACTTTAAGGCATCCAAATACTTCAGAATTAAAACACAATATGCAAAAAAGAACAGTTCTTTACCAACATCCTTATATGAACTCCAGTTGTATGAGGATCCAATGAAGTACTGATTTTCAATATAAATAAAATGTTGAGCAGCACGAATGGCCTCTACATATGCTGTGTGTATGCTCATATCTATAAGTACGTTCTTCCCACATACCAGGTTCTGTTACAGAAACCCGATTTAATGCTTGAGGAAAATTTGCAAACCAAAAAGTTCTTTAAAAAAAAAAGTATATTTATTATAGTTCACCCTCATTGTAGCTTCTTTAGGATCCTTTGGAAAGCCTCTGACTGAGTTTGAATCAATTGAACGAAACACCTGGATAAGATGAATAGCAGAACAATGATTAGCAAACTCCATCACACAAATCTAGTGAAACCTTGCAGTTTAACAGCCATTGTTATTGGTACACCTGAATATGCCAACTTTCAGGATCTTCATCACTAACACAAGGAGCATCAGATAGCCCCAATACATCAGGTATCCTTTCCAGTCGGAGCAAAGCATCATCATATGACGTCTTCAATTTTTTTATTCCATGGGGCTTTGCAGCTTTCATCCACCGCTCTTCGAAATTGGTCAGAACGTCATATGCTGCAGGACCGTCAATTTTACAGTGCAAGTCATGCCATGGTTCTCTTGGACCACCAGTAACACTACCCTGTTCAGGGAGTAATATGAATCAACATATAAGCAAATGTATCCAGATAATGCAGCTTCATTTTCTTATTAACAGGGAATTATGGTTTGATTAGATTCTGTTTCCTTTCACTTTTCAGAGCATCAACAATCATATAATAGGCAAACCAAAGTAGTTCTTATTAACAGGGAATTATGGTTTGATTAAATTCTGTTTCCTTTCATTTTTCAGAGCATCCAAAATAATATATTAGGCAAACCAAAGTAGCTAAAGCTTTGCATATCACTTAATGAGCTTAACAACAAATCTTAAATTAACAAGGGCATGGCCTTGGCTGATTATGTAACCATTTTTCTTAATTTTGAAACTCATGTAACTTCTTCCTTTCGCACCGAATGGGGAATCAGTGAAGTTTTTTGGATTGCTAGAACTTCTAAAAAAAGATAATGAAGTTGAGCAGAGGAATTGAACCCCTCATGTTGGCAAAGAAAAGGAAAGCAAAAAAAAAAAAAAAAAAACAAATGGTACATTGAGTAAAGATCAAGCTCAGGCCACACTAGAATCCAGGATTTCTCATGAGCCATTGAACCCCGAGCTTGAGGGGCTTATTATCTCTATTGTTTTGTATATTAGGTAATGGGAGAAGGTAAAATAAAGCCGACAATTTTGACATGCTCAAGACATTAAAACTTCTGTATTTTACCATGTGAATACATCTCAAACAATCTCAGATTTCTTTAAAATGATTGATAAAATATGCAATGCAAATAAAATATTATATAGTGCATCAACATTTCAATACGTACAGCAGCAAAATTTATTTAAGGTAAAAGAATTACTGCATAAGTGGGGTTATGATAGTCATCAGCGTGCCAAGTTTGCAGTGTCCTAAATATATGATGCTGAGGAGTATCATATCGCCCGTTACACAAGTCCAGTCCCCCAAGAAATGCAGTGATTCTTCTTCGATTATTTCCGGCATCAGCATCAACTATCACAGTCTTCTGATGATGTGTATAAATTACTCCAACTTCCTAATCATGAGTATCAAACTTTGTTGATAAATTCAGAATTTGAAGTGGGTTAATCAAACAATAAATGATCAGCACAATAAAAGCAAACTTCCGCTACGGTTTGAAAGTTAGGCTGTCAAGCTTTCTGTTCTATTCACAAGAGCTATTTACTATCATTGATATCATGGTATGCAATACTTTTTCAATGTTATCTTTAACTCATTGCCAATAGGGTATGCCCAAAAAGAAAAAAATAATTAAAAAGAGAAAATATAGAGCCAATCAAGTATAAGTTCTTTTCGGAAAAAGAAAAAAGGACATATAAAAGAATGACTATAGATTGGAACATTCACCACAACCTTCAAGCTATGGAGATCTTAGCCGGAAAGTTAAGGACGTTAAGGGAAAAAAAATAAAAATAAAAAGAGCAATATGTAAGAATAAACTCATTCCAACAACGAGCATAACAGTTACATTGATGAAAATCACAAACCTTGACAATGAAAATGATAAAATAGGCATAGTAAGAAATATAGATTAACTCCAACTTACATATAACAGGGGGAAAAAAAATCTTTTAAATGCAAAGTTAAATAAATTTTAGAAATTGCTTAAGGAATAAGTGTAAAACTAGATAAGCCCTGATTATTTTGTTGATTCTTGATTCTAGACTCTAACAGTAGAAGTTTCCCTCCACAAAAGTAAAACTTCGGGGTTGATGGCTTCATGCAGATGAGTGCATAATCCATTTTTCCCTTCGCCACAATATTATATGGGAGGGCTAAAGACTGCTTCTTGAAACAGAATATTCGTTCACGTCGATCTCAAAACCTAGAAGTAGCATCTTTTGTTTCAATAGATGAGCTTCCAACAAGAAAAGCTCAAACCCATCTCCAACTAAGATTACATTACAGATGATCTTTTTGCACGCCTCAACCCCTTTCTATTAGTTAAGGGTAATGCTATGGGTACATAGCGTTATCTATAAGGGTTGACATAATAGCCACATGGAGGCCCGCTATTGGGGGGACGCCTGTGCCAATAAGGGGCCGCCATATGGCATTTATGTCAAAGGCTATATGTACTTTTATATACACATAACATAATTCATTAGTTAAATCCCTTTTGAAAGGAAGTGGTTTGTCTTCGTCAGTTAAATGTTGGAACATGATCAATTGGCTATATCCCAGTGAGATTACATCAAAATTATTGAAGGGAAACAGATATCACCAGCCATCAGCAGCAGTTCAACATAAAGATGCATCATTTACGCCTTGAGACACAATAAGAATGAAAATGTCCTATGTTGGGCCTGTTAGTCGATATCACAGTTCAAGTGCTATATGATTTTTCAAGAATCTAAATTTCATAGTACTGGAAAAAATGTATGAACTTTTTAAGAGAGTGTTTATGTAGATGAAACCTGAAAAAGGAAAAAAGGAAAAATTATTTACATCTGACATACCCTCTGCTTCACCCAACTGTGACGCTTCCCCGCCACTCGAGGACAAAGCAGCACTTGCACAGAAGAGTGTTTAAAGAAACGGCGAGTTTCTTCATCGTGAGTTTGCATGACTCCATCCTGAATGGCTCACGTTTGTGATACAAAAATAGGAGACCGTTAGAAATAAGAATATCATTTTGAAAACTTCAAAAGGAAATTAATCAAGAAAAAATAGTTTCAATTGCATAATAACGGAAACCTGATGTCTGTACTCTAGACATATTCAAGGGGAAAGCCCCTAAAGCTACATAAAACAATCTAAGCATGACCCATTAAGCAATAAGAAAAATTTAGGAACAGAAGCATGTTATCAGTTTAGTTAGAAGGAGAAAATTAAATATTGAAATGCATTAGTTCTAGAAATAGAGGGAAAATTGCAAAAGCTCTCTCTCTCTCTCTCTCTCTCTCTCTCTCTCTCTCTCTCTCTCTCTCTCTCTCTCTCTCTAAATGGATAAATCACCTTGGGAGGTTTTAATATAATTTCAATATTTTTAATTATAGTCTTAATTCTATTGGAATAAAAATTAAACTTGTATTCTAGACCATTTGAGTGAAAAAGAAGCTGGCTTCAAAGTGCTTCCTATAATTGCAAAATTAATATTTAATTGTATCACATATTAACAAGTAATATTTAACTGTACAATTATGCTACATGTACATCATCATTCACATCTTGGACAGTTTAAAATTTTGACAAATTTTTCACCCAATCAACACTTGGAATGTCAAACAATAATGTTAACAAAAGAGTGTTCAAGTGGAATTTTCCTTAACTGTGTCACATCTATATGATTTGTGTTTGACATCCAGG
Organism: Fraxinus quadrangulata; assembly: GCA_903798255.1. Taxonomy (NCBI): domain Eukaryota; kingdom Viridiplantae; phylum Streptophyta; class Magnoliopsida; order Lamiales; family Oleaceae; genus Fraxinus; species Fraxinus quadrangulata. The sequence continues at coordinate 26,064 of CAIGRB010154104.1, read as the reverse complement.
GGTGGAGGGTGAAGAAGGTACTATGTCAAAGTCTGCAGTGACATTTTAAGAGTGTGAAAAGTTCTGTCACTCAAACATTGTACATAAGAGTTTTTGTGACAGTAAAATACAACCTCAGTCATTTGGAGTAATGCGACAAACTTTGACACATGGATACATCACCCAATCACAGTCTCAAATGATATTAGAGTATGCCATTTCGAATGCAGAAAATCCACTTATGACTGTTTAGGTGCAAGACAAGCACCAACCGTTTTGTAGCCCAGTATGCTTCCTGATGTAGGGTCATCCCATACAAGCAGCAAAACTCTCACTCCTTCCTGTGACTTTGATCTCAGAAGCTCCCCCAGAGTGCTACATGACACAGAATTATCATCCCTAACCAGCCTAACTTTGTGCCACACTGACCACCCAGTAATATATATCAAACGGCGGGCCTGACGTATTGCATCAAATATGTCATGCCAACATTTTTCATGCACATATTGCATCCCGTTCTCAAGTTTTAGAATTGGGAGACATCCATCAGGAATGTGAGCATCTTGATAAAGAGTAACCATTCCACCTCTCCTAAGAGGAAAGTATGTCCCAGGAACTCCATGATAATCAGGACCAGCTCCAATTCCATGATGGTAGATGCTTAAATTCTCTACTGGGGTATATTGAACGGAGATATACAAAATAGCCCCAGCCTTGCAGGGCTACCCACTTGTGTTAAGGATTGGAAAGAACCCCTCAAATTTTGCTCCCCCATATAAATGTTCCACTGGAACAGTCACTGTCCCTATAAACTGTGATCCCACAATATCATTATCTTTCACTACAAAGTGCACTTCGGCTGCATAGTGAGCAACTGGAAGATTAAAATGTTGCGTCCAAACAGGATTCTCATTATTTCTTATCACGAAAGTCCTTCCAATTGTAGCACCTGTTACCGTGATGGAGACATATGGATCACTTGTGTTCTTGAGGTTGTTGAACATATCTCCTATAGTTTTTTGGAACATATCCATGTTAGGAAGATTTCTCGCTTCATATACCCAAAGATCCATATTCCCATGTAAGAGCAACACTTTCAAAGACCCTTTAGGAGATGGAGCTGCCATAAGCTGCATATTCTGAGCATGTGATATCTCGGCATTTGTGGTCGAATGTGATGAGGCAGGAACAGAAGTGTGCTCCATCTGACCTGTAGAAGAAGTCTCCCAGCGAGAGAAGGAATTAAGATGTCCATATATAGCCCCCACACTATTATACTTATTAGTCATTGGCAAGGGTCCAGACTCAGAGTGATATTTTGGAGGGGAACTAGGCAATGAGGCTGACGGAGCAGGAGGGGAGGCGGGAGGCAGGAGCAGATGGTTTAATGCGATTATTAGACATATGAACATTTTCCATGAGACCATCGATAGATGGATAAACTGGAGGGCGGGTTGTAGAACCATCATTGATGTGATCAGAATTCCTCGTAGGACCACTCACGGATGATGAACTATCTTGGTAATGGTAGTGACTGGAGTACTCACCACTAACTCTAGGCGGCACATATGCTTGATTATCTGGAGGCTGCAATGGCCTCGAGTTCTGACGTTGGAGATAATGGGAAGAACCATAATGGAAACTACCATATGATTGATGGGTCGACTGAGAAGGGGTTGACATTGGTGGAGGAGGTGGGTATCCATCAAACTGGTGAGTGAGGGTGGTAGAATGTGAGGATGGGTGATAACTATACTCTAAAGGTCCAGAAGTAGCAGGAGGTGCAGATGGTGGCATTGGACCTGAATATGGATAATTCAAAGGGCCGGAACCTGAAGTGTTGTAAAATGGCGGAGGCGAATAATGAGAGTACTGTGGATAAGGGTACGGGACAGAGCCAGGAGGAGGATGACCGGGGTATGGACCCGGGTTTTGTTGATTTGGAGGGGGTGGAACATGAGGGTAACCATACGTGCTGTATTGATAGGGAGGCAGAGAATGGTAATTGTTGTTGTCCATAATCACAAACAAATCTTCTTAACTTCTGATTCTTTTCTAAATGGATAAATATTACAATTGAATAACAAAAAACCCAAAGATTGCAAAATTCAAAATGGGCTCTGCATTAGACCCAAGAAAGATCTATACTCCACTTCATCAAAAAACTAATGAACAAACAATTCAGAAACTGGCCAAGACAACGAAAAAAAGGGCAATTTCCAAGGGGATTTTGATGAAAAAGATGATAAATCTTTAGAGATTATGCAAAAAGATCAAATGGGTTCTTGCTAATTCTTTCAATGATTTAAGAATATGCTTCAAAAGATCAAAATGGGTTCTTGATAATTCCATTATTTAAGAATATGCTTCATATTCAACATAGTACCTTTATATGAGGATTTCCACCATAAACAATCATAGGATGTATTGACCGAAAGAGGAAAAAGAAAATTATGAAAATAACAGGTGAATTGTAACATGTTACATACCTAATTTTTCTTGTAGAAATTTATCTGAAAATGACAAGTTTTCAGAATGTTATATATGCTTCGTAGATCCGTACAAGGTCAGATTGCTAGTTTAATCAAGATTACGTGGAGCCGCCTGATTGGCTATCAGTAGTAAAATGCAAAAAGTGTAATTTTTTTTATAGAATATTAAATTAAAAAATTTGGAAAAAATTTTGAATTTATGTTTAAAATATTTATTTTATAAATATATTGTTCAAAATAAGTATGAAAATTAAAGAGTTTTTTTTTTTTTTTTAAAAAGAAAAGTTTTCAACCTTGATATTTAAATAAGAAATTAGAATTGTGTCAAAATGGTTGCATTCATACTATATTACAATAATCATAAGATCATTCTGTTCATAAGAATGTGGAATTTTTGAATTAATTTGTATGGTATATTTCAAAGGAATTAAATTGATTTTATAATTTAAAGTAATTTATACACTCTTAAATTCACATCCACACTTGCAATCTTAAACAAATACTTCTAAGATCGTGTTTGGTGGGGGATTAAAATTAAATTTTTAGTATATTTTAGTAAAATTTGATTAAATGTATGGTTGAAAAATTTGTGGATCACATAAAATATGTGGTTAAAATTAATTATTGATTTTAACTTGCTTCTGTTTGGGCCACCTTTATTGTATATTTGTATAAGAAATATGACCGTTTGTCCAAAAATTTTCTGACAATCCCGTGACTTCCTGATGTACCAAAAATCATACTTTGCAAACAATTTTACACATTTGCCCTTTTTTCCAATCCAAAAAATTCATAAATGCACAAAAAATAAATAAGGACGAAGGACAAAAATGTAAATTGGTGTAAATTATATTTGAAATGGAATGGAGTCACATGTAGGCAATCCCACATTGATTTGATGTGAAAAATGCATTATGAGAATAAAAATAAGGATCAAACGGAGGCTTAGATTAACATTTAGATTTTAATTTTAATTTGTACCCAGCAGGGACTAAATCTGATTATTAGAGAATTACGATTATAGAGAGGCTTGGAAGAGCACATGTAAACACTTATTTTCGTGGGTGGATTAAGAATCGGACTAAAAAAGTTTCAAGTTGACTATATATATATTTCACATAAAAAATATTCTTACATAATTTTGTTTTAGAGGAAATTACACTCAGGCCTGGATTTAAAAAACCATTTTCATAAATCACATTATAAGTTTAACTTTTCAAAAATCAGGTTTTGTATATTTAATTAAATATTAATTATATAATTTTCATCCCAATTAATTAATTTTATCCAAATCAAAACCTAGTATTCATATATCTCTCTCCCTAACCGTTCATATCTCTCTCCCGTCCGTTTCCCTCATTTCCGTTTCTGTTTTCTCTCATCTCCCTCATCGACGACGACGGTGCTTACGACTTCCATATCTGTCGGTGACGATGTCTTCTCTCTTCTGCGATGCTGCAACGCAGATCCAACCTTGCGTGCAATGGTTGTGTTGGAGGTCATCGGTGTGGCGGAGGTTGTGCGATGGTTGTGTTGCAGTGGGTGCGAGTACGGTGTTGTGGGTGTGCGTGCGGTGATGATGATTGTGCGGTTGGGTGTCTGTGTTGGTGCGATAGCTGTGGAGGTGCAGATCTGTATTTTTTTTGTTTGAGCGGTGCAGTGGTGGCGGAGGTGTGGAGTGAGGTTGCGGTGTGATGGGGTGTGTGTGTGTTCGCGCGTGCGTGCGTGCTGCGACGGTTATTTCTGTGCGATGGTCGCGATTTGAACGATTTCTATGGAAGTGGAGGTGCGGTTGAATGGTGGTGGTTTGACGATTGCTGTGGGTGCCATGGTGGTACGGTGGCGTGCGTGCGTGTGGCAGAGATGGTCGTGCTCCTATGATTTGATCTGCTTAGCCGGAGTCACTCTGTAGAGGCGTCATCTCTGCTGGAGTAGAGAAATCTGGTGGCGTTTTTGGTATTGATGGTGGTGTTGGTGGTTGTGTTGTGTTGGGTTGGTGGTTGTTTTGTCTTTGTTTCTATTTCAGATTGTGAGGTGGTGGTGGCGGCGTTGAGGTGGTGGTGTTGTTGTGATGGTGAGATGGTGAAGGGGATTGTGAGATGGTTACAGATCTGACGACCAATGGTGGTGGTCATTTTTGTTGGCGGTTGTATTGGTGCTATTGCGTGTGGCCACTACACTGTGCTGCAGCTACCGCGTCGCACGCGTGGTCGAGATCTACCGTGTACCGTGGCTGGGACCTACAGCTTCGAGAACTGATGTGAAATTTTGGGTGTGTTTTCAGATGGTTGCTGGGAAGTGGTGGTGTTGGTGTTGGCGGGCGGTGGTGCGTTTCTGTGGTGGTGTTGTTGGCGCGGTAGGTTGGTAGTGTTGGTGTTGGCAGTAGAGACGACGATGGTGTTGTGTTGGTGGTGGTCACAAATGATTTGTTGATTGTAACTAATAAATTGATTGGTGTGTGACCAATAAGAATAAATTGTGATCAATAAATATTATGTGACCTACAAATTTATTGATTTTTGGCCAATAAAATTAATTTGTGACCTATAATTTGATATTTTGTGATCATAAAATAAGTTGTGTGACTTATAAATTTCGTGATTTGTGACCGATGAACAAATTGTGATTTTTAAAATTTTAATTTGTGACCAATGAACTAATTGTGACCTATAAATTTTTCGAATTGTGACCTTAAAATTTTTGAGTTGTGACCAAATTCCATATATCTGTGACTTTTATATTTAGTAATAAAATAATTAATTAATTAAATTATAAACAAAATTTAATAAAAACCTGATTTTTGAAATTTAAAACATATATCCTTAATTTTGGAATAGTGTTTACTAAAAACTTGATTTATGTATTGTTCCCTTTTTTTTTACCCATCAAAATGAAATGGGCTTGAGCCGCCCCTGTTTATCCTAAATTCTAAGTCAATGGTGAAACTGAATTTGTGATTGTGTGTTTGAGATCGGTGGTTTATGATTTTGTTCTAAAATTCAATGCAAAAATAGCTTATGGTTGAAAATTTAGAATTGAGCATTGATTTTGCACTACAACTATGTTTTTAATTATACTCTACATAAAACATTTTGAACTTGTAGAGTTAAAAAAGATTACCTCCATTGATGTGTAAACGTTAACATACTCTCAAATTAAAATTTCAAACTAAGGTTTATGCCATCATCCTAGTAAAAAATAAATTAGTCACCCATCTTCATCAGTAAAAAGAAATTATTCAAGCATCTTTGAACTAGAAGAGCACGTTTCTATATAAAACTACATCACATGAAATTTCTTGGAGTAGAAGAAAGCAATCGATTAAAAATGTAGTCTTCAATAGTCGCTTCAAATAATCTTTGTCCATAATTGAGTCTCATTCTTTAATTTATTTATTTTTTAAATCATTTTAAATCACACATTCTTTTAATAAAATAATGTTATGTTTAAATTCTAAACTTTTTAACCATTCATTCTTAAAAAATCACTATTACAAAATATATTATCTGAAATATTGGGGGTCAAATAAACCCTTCATTTGCTTTCCTCTTCACGAATACCCGGATAAAGGAACCCTAAACCATGGCGAGACATTGCTTGCGACTGCTGCCAGAGAAAAAGGGTTTGGAGGTGAATTGGTCCTCACTCACGACTGGCAAATGTGGCTAACGACAACCAGCAAGCCACATAGACTAAGTCTATGTTTGGGCCCTATTTTTGTAAAAACTCTTTCATTTTTTTTTTCTTTCTAAATTCACTTCCACTCGCACATTTTTCCATAAAAAAATGTTACACATAAATCAAATTTTTTTATTTTTATTTTTAAATCGTACATTCTCCAACAAACACACTATTTTCAAATAAGTTTTTGCCAAAAAAAATAAAAATAAAAGGGGGACTCAAACAAGGACTAACCTTTTTTTCCATCTTTTTTGGCGATCCACGGTTAAGGCTAGCGACCAATAAAAAGTTTGTAATCAATTTGACTCTCACCTCAATCGTTGTGTCTCTACTCTTATTCTCGTGCCTCTTGTTTGTCCTTATTCCAAGTCCCGCGCATTATCATCGTATCAGAATCGTCAACTCACATCATTTGCTCCTTTTTCGCCTCAAATTCCTTTGTTCTTGTTAAACTTGAGTTGTCCCTAATAAAATAAAGAAAACATTATTTAGTACTAGTGATATTAAAGTAACAGTCTAAATGGTCATACTTTATATATTCAATTAAATGAAGAATAATACTATTTATACTTCAGCAATTATATAATCATTTATATACAAATGAGTTATCAAATAAAGAATGTGTATATTTGGTTGAAAAAATTCTAACCCAATCATATATCATCTTATCATCATATCATGTGTGTGTAGATCATTATGTAAACCATTTATATACATATAGCACAACCATTAAATGAGTCACGTAACATTGGACATTGCATTTAAGAGAATCTATCATTTAATGTCATGCAATTGTCACTTAAAATGGTGCTTGACATAAATTGTGCTGAATAACATTACTCATAAATAAAACCTAGAAGAATGAATCAACACAAAATAGTGCAAGATAAAGACCTAGAATAGGTGTAAAACTACACTTATCTAATACCATAGACTTACGCATTTGTTTCTTCAGATCAAAATAAAATAATATGAAGACTTTAAACACACCTAGGACCGATAATATCATGTCAACAAATCAAGCCATATCACTATATTCGCCTCTAGATAGTTTCCAGGAATTTAGTTCTACAATAACATCCAATTGTTGCCAAAGAAAATTTTCAACTTATCTCATGCTCGACTTTTCAAGTGGATAGTGACAATGACCAACCATTTATGTTTCATTTAGATCGGATCATAATAATTAACCATCTTCTCAAACTTCAATTTTCTATGCAAAATGCGTTGGCCAATTTTATACCTCACTTTGCTCATGATTCGCCTTTTACTCGACTTTTTCAGCTCAATTCCAAAATTATCCTCCATTTAGATGGCTAAATGTTGACTAATTCTACACCGAAATTCTTAATATATATGGCTCAAGCCTCCAAATATGTTCTAGATTCAATGTTCAATAATTAACTTAGATACCTCAAATTCATCTTAAAAGGTAAGTTGATGGACCAAGTTGACACAACAAAATTCGTTTTGCATTTCGCAACCTTTTCATTTTGTTCTTTGAAATGAAAATAAAGTAAAAAGTACTAACTTAGGCTCGACTCGACACTTGATGAATCGATATATAATACAACAATCGAGTTTTTACACACCAACAAACTTCATACAACATTGTCGTATATGTTAAAACAAAATATGAAGATAAAGGAAAGAGAACTTCCCAACGATTGTCGAGGACACCAGGAAAATTAGTCTTCAAGGGTTGACGTTGGGAAAATCGTCCCAAAGAAGCAAGCACTTTCGCCATTTGAACATTAAATATGTTCTGACTTCGTGTGAATTGTCGGATATCTGCTATCTCCCTTTGATGATATATGTTGAAAAATATACACGACAAAGATGCTTCACAATGTGCAAAATCAACACATTTAGTGACCACAAAGGTTTAGGACTCAGTTTAATCGATCTACACACCACAAGGCTACTCCAAACTTTTAAGCTTAACTAAACACACCACAAAGATTGCCAATGAAAAGTCTAGCCGACAATGAACCTTCTCACATCCACAATGGAAATATCCCACAAAGGGAGGAAGGTGGTAGCTCACAAAGAGGAAGAAGAAAGCAAGAACCGGCTTCTTGCACTCGCGCAAAGACTCACAAAGAAAGCAAGAGAGACACACATGGCTGCCCCAAATCTTTAGAAGAGTCAATTTTAAAACTGAAAAAACTTTTAAGTAAAAAACGCAAAGTTGGAGTGATTTAACAAATAAAAATCATTCAAATTTTTCCTAAGCTTTTGTGTAGAATCGTGTTTACCGACTTTTTTCAAAACATCAGAGAGGTGTAAAATAATAAAAGTATATGCTAATTCATCATGAACCTTTTTTCATCTTTAGTTAAACTTGAAGGAAATTTGCCATTAATAACTTTAGAAACTTTTTGTTGAACAAGAATGTTTTTTGTCTTTTGTTGTTAAATCGGAAAATCACATTTGCCATTAAAAATACCCAACTCAAAATATATTGTCATTTTTACCAAAAAATGTACAAAACAAAAAATGCAACCAAACAATGATCACAAGTAAAGTAGGGCATGAATCATAAAGAATAGCCAATCAAACTTTTCTAAAGTCACGTGCAATACTAATGACAAGCAATAATATGACAACACTATCAATAATAAATCTAAAACACAATATATCAAGCTTATGCAAAATTCAATATATCAAATTCACTTAGAATCCAAAATTCGAAGTAGTATTTAATATCCTAGGTCTAGCAACGGACAATGATTACCTCACACGGTAACTCCAAACTTAATAGACACCCTACGTGATGACCTCTAATGCAAAAAGATAAATGGTTGCTCCACACAATAGCCTTAACTACAATAACCAAAAAAGGAACGTGACATCGAGTGGGCCAATTTGTCAATTTATAAATAAAGAAGAGATGCTAACTTCATAGCTTTAGGCCCACTACTATTCGCCTTAAAACTTCAATAGCTACAGAAATGCAAAAAAATTTCATTCAACACACGAAAAATAAAAGGGAAAAGCCGTCTGATTCAGTGTACTGGACGAAATAATAAAAAGAAAAAAGTAACACTACCAGGAAGTCCAGAATACAACCATGAATAAACTGCTTTTGAGGACTACCGTTGAAAATAGCCTCACATGCCTTCACCATTGTAGTGAGTGGCCTTCAGGCGTCATCATCTGTGCACCTCCACGTGCTACATGTGCCTGCCAAGCAGCTTTGCCTCATTGAAGTAAGAATATGGTGTCCGTTTACTCAATTGATACCTAGTTTGGCCGAAAAATGGATTTAGAGGCGTAGGTTGGAGGTTTTTTAATAGTTTTTTGTACTAGTTCGAAGTTCTTCTTCTTAATTCTCACGCCAAAGACCATCAATGCTTTGCTATAATACCAAATGTTGAAAATATAAACCACCAAGAAGCTTTAGAATGTGCAAAACCAATACCTTTGGCGACAACAAAGGTTTAGGGCTCTGTAGAAATCAATGAGAACGAAAAATTTATGTGTGAAATCGTTCAATATTCATTCATGTATACATGAGTTTATATACAACCGTGGATCGAGGTCTAAAAGGAAAACAATCCCCCTAAATAAGGAAAAAATAAATTATCCTACTTAACTATGGAGTCAATTAAATATGGTACATAAAGCAATCCCTAATTAACTCTCTTCATTCCGATTTCTACACTCCCCCTCAAGTTGGATGGTAAATGTTGACCATATCCAACTTGCGAATGAAGTTATCAAAACTCTATTGAGGTAATCCTTTGGTGAAGACACCTGCTGTTTGTTCCTTTGTAGGGACATACGTCATACAAATCACTCATTCTTCAACATTTTCTTTGATAAAGTATCTGTCCACTTCTACATATTTAGTACAATCATGTTGTACTGGATTCAAAGAGGTGTTGATTGCTGCTTTATTGTCACGATATAATTAACCATAGTCCTTCACATATTCATTGTACTATTGCTCTAAACTCGACTTCTGCATTGCTTCTCGCCACTACATTTTGTTTCTTGCTTCTCCAAGTTACCAAGTTATCCCATACATAGGTACAGTAGCCAGTAGTTGATCTCTTATCTTCTATAAAACCAGCCCAATCTACATCTGTGAAAACTTTTATTTCATTCATTTCAGTTTTCTTGTAGAACAGTCCATTTCCTGAAGATCCTTTTAGATACCTGATAATATTATATACTGCTTCCAAATCAGTTTCCTTAGGTAAATGCATGTGTTGACGTACCACACTTATTTCGAATGCAATATCTGATCTTGTATGAGATAGGTAGATTAACCTTCCGACTAGTCGTTGATATCTATCTTTCTCAATTGGTTTTCCTAAATTTTCTCTCTTTCTTCATGTCTCAATTGGTGTGTCACATGGTTCACATCCAAACATGCATGTTTCAGATTGGAGATCATGAATGTATTTCCGTTGTGAAACACTGATAGCTTTTCTTGACCTTGCAACTTCCATTCCTAAGAAATGCCAAAGACCATCAATGCTTTGCTCTAATACCAAATGTTGAAAATATAAACCACCAAGAAGCTTTAGAATGTGCAAAACCAATACCTTTGGCGACTACAAAGGTTTAGGGCTCTGTATAAATCAATGAGAACGAAAAATTTATGTGTGAAATCGTTCAATATTCATTCATGTATACATGAGTTTATATACAACCGTGGATCGAGGTCTAAAAGGAAAATAATCCCCCTAAATAAGGAAAAAATAAATTATCCTACTTAACTATGGAGTCAATTAAATATGGTACATAAAGCAATCCCTAATTAACTCTCTTCATTCCGGTTTCTACACTCCCCCTCAAGTTGGATGGTAAATGTTGACCATATCCAACTTGCGAATGAAGTTATCAAAACTCTGTTGAGGTAATCCTTTGGTGAAGACACCTGTTGTTTGTTCCTTTGTAGGGATATATGTCATACAAATCACTCATTCTTCAACATTTTCTTTGATAAAGTGTCTGTCCACTTCTACATATTTAGTACGATCATGTTGTACTGGATTCAAAGAGATGTTGATTGCTGCTTTATTGTCACGATATAATTTTATTGGGAGCTTTACAACAACTTGCAATTCTTCTAGAAGTTTCTTTAACCATAGTCCTTCACATATTCATTGTACTATTGCTCTAAACTCAACTTCTGCATTGCTTCTCGCCACTACATTTTGTTTCTTGCTTCTCCAAGTTACCAAGTTATCCCATACATAGGTACAGTAGCCAGTAGTTGATCTCTTATCTTCTATAAAACCAGCCCAATCTGCATCTGTGAAAACTTTTATTTCCTTCATTTCAGTTTTCTTGTAGAACAGTCCATTTCCTGAAGATCCTTTTAGATACCTTATAATCTTATATACTGCTTCCAAATCAGTTTCCTTAGGTAAATGCATGTGTTGACGTACCACACTTATTTCGAATGCAATATCTGATCTTGTATGAGATAGGTAGATTAACCTTCCGACTAATCGTTGATATCTATCTTTCTCAACTGGTTTCCCTAAATTTTCTATCTTTCTTCCTGTCTCAATTGGTGTGTCACATGGTTCACATCCAAACATGCATGTTTCAGATTGGAGATCATGAATGTATTTCCGTTGTGAAACACTGATAGCTTTTCTTGACCTTGCAACTTCCATTCCTAAGAAATATCTCATTTGTCCTAGGTCTTTTACCTCGAACTCAATCGCCAGGTATTTCTTCTATCTTTCCATCTCGATTGTGTTGTCCCCAGTTAGAATTATATCGTCGAACAATTAAAATTATTTTTCTTCCACTCTTTGATTGTTGGAAAAACATAGTGTGATCTGACTGTCCTTGCTGATAACCCTGTTTTTTAAACACCTTGGCAAATCGATCAAACCATGCCCTTGGAGACTGTTTCAGGCCATATAGAGATTTTTTTAGTTTACAGACTCGATTTTCTTCTTGTAAGTAGAAGCCTGGTGGTAGTGTCATGAATACTTCTTCTTCCAATTCTCCATTTAAAAATGCATTTTTGACGTCGAGTTGTTGAAGGGGCCAATCCAAATGGCAGCTAAGGACAGAAGGACATGTATCGTATTTAGCTTAGCCACCGGTGCAAATGTTTCTGTATAGTCTATGCCATAGATTTGTGTATACCCTTTTGCCACAAACAAGTTTTATATCTTTCTATTGTCTCATTAGACTTATATTTCACATTGAACACCCATTTGCATCCTACAGGTCTTTTTCTTTTTGGTAGATCTATCACATCCCAAGTTTCATTCTTTTATAGGGCTTGCATTTCTTCCATTACTGCATTTCTCCAGTTTGGTACTTCCAAGGCTTGTCGAATATTTCTTGGAATTATTGTGATGTCAAGGTTAGATGTAAACATACGAAATTTTGTAGATAAGGCATTATATGATATGAACTTTGAGATTGGGTGAAGAGTACATAATCGAGTTAGTTTCTTGAGTGCAATGGGTAAAATGATATCAGGAAGTTCGAACTCATGATGGTGTGGAGCTATCATCGGTTCTAATTCTTTTGGTGCTTCAAGTATGAGGTTCTCTTTTGATTTTGGCTTCCTTGAATAAACTAGTATCTCTTTGTCATTTTGTTTTCCTACATCTCCCTCTGAGTTCGAGTGATGTTCTATATGTGGCATGATGGAGTCAGAGTCTGTATTTGAGGTATGTTCAGGAAGAACAAGATCTAAATCTAGGAATCGATCTTCGCACAAATCCTCTCACTGAAGAGAGGACTGTTGAAAATAAGGCGTTCTTTCAAAGAATGTGACATCAAGACTTACAAATGTCTTCTTTGTAGAGGGATCATAGCATTTGTAGCCCTTTTGAGTGACTGAGTATCCAATGAATTTACATTTAACCGCACGGGGGTCTATTTTGTTTCGATTGTGAGGATGAACATGAACAAATGTAGTGCAACCGAATACCTTGAGATGTAGATTAGAGTATAGACGTGAAGTAGGAAAGCAGGTATGGAATTTTTGGGAGGGTGATGCAAAGTCCAGTATGCGGCTAGGCATTCTGTTGATAAGGTAGGTACATGTTAGAATGACGTCTCCCTAGTATTGTTTTGGCATATTTATAGTGAACATTAAGGCACGGGAAACTTCAAGGAGATGTCTATTTTTGCGTTCATCAATCCCATTTTGTTGAGGAGTGTCGACACAAGAACTCTGATGGACTATCCCATGTTTTTGTAGGTAGTCACGTAAGATAGAGTTGAAGTACTCGGTGTCATTGTCTGTGCGGAGGATTTGAATTTAAGTTTGGAATTGTGTTTGAATCATGGAATGAAACGTTGATGAATGCTGAGTGAACATCAGTTTTTTCTTTTAACATATAAACCCAACAGGCCCGAATATGATCATCGATAAATGTAATGAACAATTTAGTGTGAGTGCGATTTGGGATTCGTGAAGGTCCCCATAAGTCACTTTGAATACTAGTGAAAGGTTTAGATGGTTTGTACATGGATTTCGAAAAAGTACTACGTTGGTGTTTTGCTAGTTCACAGATCTCACATTGAAAATCAAAGGAAGCTTTATTCGATAAAATAGATAAAAGTACATGTCTTAAATATTGCATATTGGGATGACCCATTCGGTAATGCCACAGTAAAATCTTACTATCCTTAAAGACATATGCATAATCACAAATTGCAATTTGACTAGGCTTACTCAAATCTGTCTCCTCAAAGTAGTAAAGGCCCTCATACTCTTTAGCATTGTCAATCATCTTCCTCAATGATAGGTCCTGAAAAACACAATGAGATAGAAAAAATTTAGCTGAGCAATCTGAAGTTTTTGATAACTAACTAATGGATAACAGATTACAAGATAAATTTGAAACATGAAGTACTGGGTTTAGTGTTATAGAATCAGATATTTGGATACTCACTTTTCCTGCAACAGTTGAGAGTGACCCATCTGCAATTTTGACCTTAATATTGCCGGCACAAGTCGTATATGAGGAGAAAATATGGTAGGAGTCCGTCATGTGGTCGGACCCACCTGAATCAATAATCCAAGGAACGTTGTATTTTGAAGAGGTAGTCAAGGCTCTTAAGTGTTTACCTTTGTGGGCTAATGAGCTTGACGGGACGTGTTTGGAAGGTTGACTCGAAGTCTAAAGACTGGAAAATTTTTGATAAAGTTGTTCCAATTGGTCAGGATTAAATGCATGCCCTCCAGAAGAATTATTTTCTTTGGGATTTTCAATAGGACTAATTGATGCTTGATAGCCTCAATTTTTAGTATTTTTTTCTTGGTTTCTAGTTAGTGGGCTTCCCGTGTAAATCCCAACACTTATCCTCATTATGCCCTGGTTTACGACAGTATTCACACCATGGCCGTCTGCTAAGTTGTTTTGATCCATTTGGAATTAATCCATTCATTCCAGGCCCAATACTATATCCAATGGGCCCTAATATGCCTCCAGGTTCACCTGGCCCATTATAAGATTTTTCAGCCCATGGATTCTTCGTATTAAAACTTGACCTATTCAGCCCATTTAGATCTTCCAACCCTTTTAAGCCCACCAAGTCCATTCCGCATCGACAGCATCGTCGATTCTACTGTGCTGTCATCTTCGCTGGTCTTCATCATGATTTTTCGACGATATTCTTCCGTTCACACTTCTGAAAAAACTTCTCATGTAGAGGGTAGTGGTTGCCCGCTCAAGATTCGTCCCCTGACATCATCCAAGTCACGGTTGAGCCCAGCTAGAAATTTAAAAACCCGTTCATTCTCAACTCTTTTCTTGTAACGTACACTGTCGCCGGGGCATTCCCATTCTTCCTCGAGGCTGAGATCAAGTTCCTGCCACAAATTTTTCGTCTCCAAGTAATAATCCATCACTTCTCTTTCCCCTAGTGTGGAGTCTTCAACTCGAAGATTAGTGAGGCATTTTATCTATCTGAGTATGTGTCTCTCACTGCATCCCTGACTTCTTTCGCCGTAGGCAAGAATAGGTAAGTTTTACCTATTGACGGAGTCATGGAATTAACGAGCCAGGCGGTTATCAAGGAGTTTTTCGATTTCCATTTTTTAAGAAGCATTGTCTCTGTTGGTTTTTTTGTGTCACCGATGAGGTAACCCATTTTCCCTTTTCCTTCGACTAACAATTTGATGGATTGGGCCCATTCTCGAAAGTTCTTTCCGTTCAACTTTTCGTCACTAAGTTGAAATGAGGTATTTTTGATGTTATTGGAGCCTATGGATGAGATGATTTCTGCCTCACCTTGAAGTTATTCTAATGTTGTCGACTCTTTGCTGTGTTCCACGTTTTCCACCATTGACGGCTTATGGCTAGGGTGGCTAGGTTAGGAAAGAACCTTGCATTGATACCATGTAGAAAATAATGAGAACACACAATTTCCGTGTGAAATCGTTCAATATTCATTCATGTATACATGAGTTTATATACAACCGTGGATCGAGGTCTAAAAGGAAAACAATCCCCTAAATAAGGAAAATAAATTATCCTACTTAATTATGGAAACAATTAAATATGATACATAAATCAATCCCTAATTAACTCTCTTCATTCTGGTTTCTACAGGCTCGGTTCAATCGACCCACATATCACAAGGTTACTTCAAACCCTTAAGCTCAACTTAATACACCACATTGGTTGCCCAAGAAAAAGTCTAGCCCGCAAAGAGCATCTCACATCCACAAAGGAAGTATCCTAGAAAGGAAGATGAAGGTGGTAGCTCAAGAAGAGGAAGAAGAAAGGAAAAATAAGCTTCTTGCACTCATAAAGAGACTCAAAAGAGAGGAAGAGAAACACACACTACTACCACAAGTTATGAAAGAAAAGCTGCCTCACTTTGCTTCAATTCTATTGTATTTCCAAACTTCAAATGAAAAGGCAACATTTAAATACAACAAACCAGGGCATAATCAAATGGACTAAAGAAGTGTAAATGGGCTTTAAGCATATTTAATAGGCCATCATTTATACCGAATGGACCACGAACAACCATTAATTACAATGTTACTTCAAATGACCCATTAAGTTTTGGGTTGAGCTTTTGATTTGGGTCCAATATTGTGGTGTTAATTCAATCCTCAGTCAAAGCCCATGAATATAAATTAAAATTTTAAACATCATAGCCTCGAGATTTATTGTGTATCAACAAAAAATTAAAAAATATCGATAATATTAGTTTGTCTTCTCATTGTTACATTGTAAAGTGGTATGGATATGAATGAATTGCTGCTCATTCTTTTTCCTACTACTCCCATGAAGCATCAGAAGTGAAATATAGATGAGCTCTAGCTCGATACTTCCAGGGCCTCTATTTAACCTCACCATCCACTTCATACCCCCATCCTCTGTTGTATCTAGATAGATACAGCCAGTCTAAACAAATAGAGTTGACTAGAGTATCTTTAGTGATGGTGTCTCAATGGTAGGTTTAATCTCTATGTCATCAATAGATATCCTAACTGCTATACAAACCTAACTGCTATACAAAGCTCAAATTGATTGTTCAATGGCTACGATTGCAAAGCATAGTTTTTCCCTTTTGCATCTTGGTGCATGACTTTTCTCATTTGTCAACTCAAGTCCTTTTTTATGTGCAATTTTGATCCTCCATCTTTAAAACTTCAAAACCCAATCCTCTGCATCCATAGTTGATAATTGATCGGATGCAAGTTTTGGAAGTTTTGCAATTTAGTTCCTAAACTTTTAATAGGTTGAATTTAAACCCTGAAACTCGTGATTCTCTTTCGATTGCTCCTTTAATTCTTCACATTGATCATGTGTTGCAATCCGATTGATTATCAATTGAACTCCAATCAAGACTAAAAATGTCATTTTCATGCCAATTGCATCCAAGTAAGGATTTTACCTACAATTTATCATATTTACACTCAATTAGGTAAATATCGCTCAGTATAGTGATAATAAACAAGTACAGAAGCTCAAGTAAGTACATAATATGCACTTGTCACATCTCCAAATTTAATTTTTTATGGTCCCGAGAAAGACTATACTAAACACACTAGTAAATGCATTATATAACCTTGTCAAACTCGTATCAAGTATTGAAAGTCTTTAACGATTAATAAAATGTTCATAAGTAATGCTATCAAAACTAATTTTTACTTACTCAATATTCGATTGATGTATCTGGGTTCATTATATCTCAATCTTCAATAATCAAATATTTTTCGACTCTTTTGTGGGATACACACCTCCAATATTATTATCCAATTCTCATCCGGAGTGTTTATTCTTATGTTGTTTCACTGAACTTATTCATTTGCTGCTCAAGTTTGGTTGAGTTGCACAATGAAAGTTCTTAGGTCTAAACTTTTGGCAAGTTCCGCATCCAAATATCATTAAATCAAGTTGTATTTGTGACTAAGTTTACTGGTATTGATAGTAGGCTAAATGGTGTTCGATGTATGCTCAATTTATTCTTGATGAGTGCTCGTTGAAGGTTCAAAATGTGCTCGAGTACATTTTCCAAAACTCGTGTGCTCAATGAACGTCCAAAAGCTGCTAGAGCACAACGCACTCCATGAATATCATAGGTTGCTTGAGCAAGTTGTCCTAAACAAGCGTGCTTAATGAATGTCAAGTGGGTGCTTGAACGTGTGTTCGTGCGGGAGAAATCCTATTTTGCTTATTTCAACCTCTAAACACTCCTAAATCACTTGGAACTTTGAAATACAGTTAAGAAAGCAGAAAAATCTTTTCTTTTGTGGGTGATGAGAGAAAAGCAATTGAGGAGAAGATCTTAGACAAGAAGAACCGAATTGTTGCCAAAAATTTATCTTCTATATTCAACAATCAAACACTAGAAAATCCTCAACCAAATAGCCTTCAGAGTTATGATGAATATGAGAGGTGATCAAAGTTCTAGTTAAGCAAGAACGAGTTCGTTCTTGGAGATTCACAAGGAAAAATAAGTCCAGAGGTTTTGGAGTAGGTGATAGAGTGCACAACTAGGGAGTTCTTCAATAATTACAGATTATGTGTCAGAGTCTACTAAAGGTTAGTTGTATCTTACCACATCTATAAGTTCAATCTTTTCTAATGGATCATTTCATAGAACAGGGAACTCAAAGATTTTTTTTCTCTTGAATAGTTCTTCAGGGGTTTTTCTTTGTAAATAATTCTTAGTTTTATTTACTTTTTATGTATTTACTTAATTGCGTTTGTGATTTCTGTGGTGCAAAGGTTTTTTTTAGATACATTTAGACTAGATAATTTATGACGTTTAAATTCCATATATTATACCTATTTACTTTCATTTAGGTATTAAGTGGGTTGAACATCATTAATTCCAATATTGGTATTAAAACTTAATTTCAATTCTTGAACCAGGGACAATCATTATCTATTTCTCTGTACTTTGATAGAAGCAATTATGCTTACTGGAATGTTCGGATGAGAGTTTTCTTGAATTTCATGTATAAACAAGTTTGGAAAAGGGTTTCCATATACAATCATCGATGGTGTTGATAAGATTAAGGATGTATTCATTTGGACTAGAGATGAATTAGTTGAGCATAATTGGAAAAGCACATGTGTTCATACAATCTTTATGGTTGTATCACCTGAAGAGTTCAAATGTATGATGTGTGAGAATTCTAAGGAAGCAAGGGGCATTCTTAAAACCATACATGAGGGAACTAAAACTGTGAATACTTTTAAGATTCAAATGTTGATCACTAGGTTTAAGAAAATTAGAATGAATGATGATTACTCATTTGTTGAGTTCTATTCAAATTCAATTGATATAATTAATTCTAACTTCAACATAGATTTCGAAGATCAAAATAGTTAGAAAGGTTCGAAGGTATCTATCTACCTGAAAGGTTTAGACCAAAGGTCACAACAAGTGAGGAAAACAAATACTTGGATTGGGTTAAGATAGAAGAACTATTGGGATCACTTCAAACCTACGAGCTAACCCTACCTTAGTTGAAGCAAAACAAGTCTATTTTCCTCAACGTTGTCAAGAAAGATAATTGTACCACAACAGATGATGAAACTCTTAAAGTGGGAAGCAACTGTGAGGGGCAAAAAGTGGGGAGGAATGCAAATTCGACCACTGGCCGTAAGCAAAATCACGACCGTTCGATAAATACTGGCTGCGACTGCAAGAATGGTGTAACTGTATGCCCCACGGCCACAACCGCCGGATCAAAGGGTATTGTTTGGGATGGTGGGTTTTGCTGGATTTGCACAGGGTGTAGTTGCTGTGGTTTCTCGAGGAGCGGGAGAAGAAACTCCCCGCCTTTCACCGGCGGCGCGTCACCTCCACCATTATCCATGGCGGCGGCGGAGCACAGTAAATCGAAATATGAGTATTATAACTGGATATTATTGAACCTCAACACAGATTACTTAGGATTTTTAAGGAAAATTAGGAGAAAACTGTAGTTTTTAACTTTCTAGTTTTTACAGCTACTAGATAAACGTGGAAGAACATTATGCGCAGTCAAACGTGTAATATAAAGGGGCGTGATTTTATAGAATACTGAAGTATGGCAAGTAATTATTTTTCAACTCTTGTACTTTTGAAATGTTGTTTTTTGTTCTTCAATCAATAACTTCAATTGTTTTAAAAATTACAAATTTTTTTATCACGTCATAAAAATCATTAATTTTGAAATAAAAGGAGATAGAGTAACGAGTAGAACACAACTTTTATCACTGTTTGTGTCACTTTGAATTGCTTAAAATTGATGATTTTAATTGTCACGTTATAAAATCATTATTTTTCTTATGGACTTGTCTAATAGGGTTAAGTAATTATTGTTTACACAACTAAGGTAAAAGGTGAATGAGTTTCTCCAATCCACTTCTCCCTAAAAAAAGAAAAAGAAATACGAAGCGACATTTGGTATACAATTGAAACAAAAAGTAGCTAATTAGAAAAAAAGAAATTATAGTTTTGTGAAGGTTGGGAAACAATGTAAAAGTATAGTTGTTTTTTACATTGTGTTTGGGAAATAATTATAAATAACTTAAATTATAGATGTATAGAAATGAAATGTAGATAAATACACAGTACTTATAGATCACTCGAAATATATGAATAATTAGTTACTTCATTGCTTATAACTTATAAGCATGAACCAAGTATTGGCTAAAATAATAAAATTGATTGTTTAATGTGAACTTTTAATTCTAAGTATATTTAGAAATATCCCTTTTTGATTTTTCACGGTATCAAAAGTTACTTGAGAAGTATTGAGATGGGTGATTAGATTTCTACACTATAAATAATCTAAAAATTACGAAATGAAAAACTGTTCACCACTGGGCGATGAACTCTGCTACAACAAGAAAATGAAAAAGGAAGAAAAAATGTAACCGACTTGAATAGCTTAAAACGATGTCCTAAAAGCGTTATTTGCACCATCTCCTTTCAATTAGAGATGTTTTAGGGACCCAAACAAGTAGTCTTACCAAATTCTTCAATCCTTTAACCGGATTGCAAAAGTAGGAACGTAATCTAGAAAGAAGGAAAAAACATGAACATTTAAGAATCTGAATTTGTTCTAGAAATTCATAATCTTTGGAACACAAGTTTGGGATGCTTTTTATGTGTTTTCTTATCAATTTCCATCCACATATATAGTGAACAATCTCTACAAACATGAAGGGATTTGTACATTGGACGAAGAGGTAGCTTTCAGAAAATATGGGTAATGGGTCGCCTATGTGGGATGTCTCGGCCCACAAGACATCAAAATGATTGGACTGAGTTATTTGAATTTGGGATTCAAATCTACAACTCTACATAACCTTCAATAACTCCCATAAAAACCTCCAATTTTTGTCTAACAATGAAGAGAGAGAAAGATGGTAGAAAATAAGTGAAATTCTTATAGAAAATCAATCAAAAATAGTAAAGTGCCTAGAAAACTCACAAAATTAGGCATTTAAATTGTGGATAATAATCAACTTCTATTTTGATCGGGATTGGGACCATTGGAAAATAAGAAAAAATAGATTTGGAAGTTTTGAAATGTAACCACATAAAAATATTGAAATTCATCATTTCAAGTAAGAAATTGACCCAAAATTCATGTTAAAATATACTTCGAATAACTTCGTTGGTAACAGAGACATAAGGTTGAATTCCTCGTTGTAATACATGTTAAATATGTCATTACATGATACAATTGGGTTATGAATCTTATATGTAAAGTTTTGAAATCTTATGTGATCTTTAATGGCATTTGTTTGGTAATTTACTACTTTTTGTACATTGATAATTATGCACTAAGATTAATATGATTAGAAATGTATTTTAATGAGCTTTTCGATCATATAAAGAACTTAAATTTTGGACTTAAAACGAATAAGTTACAAGGTTTTGAAATTTGTATGTATATCTGAATTTACACATGAAGATCGGTAAAATCCAAAACTTCATTATATGATAACTACTTCTACATTGTGTTTCATGCTTCCTATTTGATATGGTTGGCTAGATCTTCTCGAGACCTTTCTAATGATATAAATATTATTACTTTTGGCCTTGAAATGAAGAATTGGGCAGACCTGTTGATGTTCCAAACATGGCCTTAAACAATAATTTTGTAAAATCTAACTACACAATTGAACTTAGAACATCGAAAAGTAGTCGGATGACCAATTGAAATTTTTTTTCGAGGACGATATGGTGGCGTTAACGTGCCCCATTTTTTTATTAATATTTTAAAAAAATATTGTAGATTGATCCTGCTCGTGAAAGCGCGTACAAATTTTAAAAATTGCATATTTGTCCATGAATTATTTTTGATTTTTCAGTATAATTAAATTAATTTTTGGATAGTTAAAAATATTTTTTTGTATTTAATGCTTCAAATAAAATTGAAAAATCATTAAAAATATTTTTTAACTTGATAAATTATGAATTTATTTTATTAAATCAAGAATATTTATTAAGTGGTATTTGGTTAGTGGTAGTTATTTTTTTAAATACTCTCATTTTCTTTGAAATTGAAAATTACTCAAAAAGTATTTAAAATATCATAGATTATGTGATCCATTGTGACTTGATTTCTATTTTGTGGTTGTTCAAATATGATTATATTTATGCACACTTATAACATCCTTAAAGATAAGGCTGGAAATGCAAGAGTTATGAAACTTGTTAAAAAGCTAAGTGCTTAATAAATTAATAAATGGATCTGGAACGTAACTTAGTGAACGACGTGAATATTTTAGGGGCTTTTTTTTATTTTTTTTGTTATAAGTAGAATATGAGAATTCTGATATCACTTCCTATTTGTTGTGATTTTATTGCAACAGATATTAAAGTGAGGTTGAGAATCTGTATAATAAAACTTAAATGATGTGAGTTTTATTATTCGATTATAAGTGGAATTATTTTCTGGGAGAATTATTTGTGATATCATGATATATGTTATAATTGGATAAATATGCATATTTATATTTTTATTGCACGTTATGGAATTATATTATTGAATTACATAACCTCTGTTAATTCTTGAATTGTTATGAATTCTAAGATTAGTAGAATTAGTGAGATTCTTACTTAGACCTATTGATTGTTAGTTAATTGATGGTTCGATGATTGAAGATTTAGAGAAAATCTCACATATAACTGTCTTGATTCACCAACTAAGTGGGAGTTCTCAAGCTGAAAGAATTAATGTAATTCTCGCTTAAAACTCATAAAATTTTGCATTATGAAATTAAGTTTATGATAGTGAAACAATATGATTGCGAACGATGATTGGGAACATAGTGAACTTTCAATTCTGTGTCTGGCGTCGAACTATCATATACATTAATTTGCATTAATGCAAAATTGTATATGTGCATAAATGGGCATTGATTGAGGATAAAAATGTCTCTGAAATCTGATAGATCATGGCATCAAAATCTATAATTGTTGACCTTAATAAATGTGATAATATTTGGCATGATAAGATCTAGAGTGTATTAGAAGAATATAATGCTTTAGAGAGCATTAATCAAGAAATAAAAGACTTGATGTGGGTCATACTACTCTAAAGAATGAAGATCACAACTTTGTCAAGTACAGGAAAAGATAGATGCTAGAACTTGAGCAGTTAAATTGTTAAGTTCTATTGTAAATGATCATTTTCTCGAATGTGACTGAACTGAGATGGTTAACATAGTGTTGAATTATTATTTTTTTTGTTACAATTCTTTCTTGGTAAGTAGTAAGTTCAAACTAGTCTTTTTTCAAATAATGGGAACTTTGAAGGTTAATATGACTTATAAATTGAAGTGTCAATTTCCTCTATTGACACTACCCACTATATGAGTTAAAAGACGTGAGACTCGATGTTGCTAAATCTCAAGGACATATTTGTGTAACAATGTTCTAGTTTGTATAAGATTTTGGATCTTAAGTTTTAAATGAGCTAAAACAAATACGGATAATGAGGAGACTAAAAAGGGAATCAAGAAGAACATATCAGATAGAAGTACGTGAAAGTGGTTTTGGTAGATGACCAATATATTATAAGGGTTCAAGTTTTTCAACTATACAGTTTGAATCTCTTAGCTCAAAAGTAGTTAGGCTAAAGGATATTGCACTTGAGTATATTCCTCTTAGTATTGTTTATGTCTCAACACTATACATAATGGATATTATCTTATGTGGATAGTGGATTCAAGAATTAGAAACCCACTTTATACGAGATCAAGAAGTGTTTTTAATCTATTGTCGAGTATTTGACTTGATACAAAATAAATATATACAAATAATGAATATAGAGTGGAGGTTTATATAACTAGTATATGTAACTTTTTGTTGCAAAATGGAGAAATTGACCTTCTATTTGATATTAAGATAATATCAAAGACTCCATTAAACTTGATCTCAGTTGTTATTTTTTCTAAGAGTGGTCTCTTACTCGAATTTATACATAGTAATTCTGTTCGTACTCATAGTGTTGATGTTTAATTATGGTTCTGAATATTTGTACAATAGTTTGAGGTTCTAAGTTGAGAAAATCATTCAAAACTATGAGAGCTAAACTTCCATAGAGTAATTAAAAGAGAAAGAGATGGAACATCATGTTTTCATTGCATTTATAGATGGATTCATGCATTTCAGTTGTGCATCTGATTTTCTTTATATTGATTTAGACTTTTCTGAAGCGGAGTAGAAAATCAGATTACGTAAATGAAGAGTTTGAGAACTGTTTAAAAGCGTGAATCTCTATCGTGAGAGTTCAATGATCTAAATAATTAAAGAGAAATTTTTATTCGATTGACTATTCCTTATTCACCAAAAGCTATATGGTGGATTGGGTAGAATGAATGAAGTATTGCTGAATATGATGAGGCTTGAGTTAGTACTGTCCAATACGCGTTTTTTGTTTTTGGAAATAGGGTTGATTAGGTGCAACCGTTACTTATTGGAATTCTCTCTATGTTAGTACCTTCAGAATCGTATAGGCTTTGGACACGTAAATAACCAAATGTGGATTATCTTAGACTTATGATCAACTATGTAAGTTTCTGGATTTTTCAAATGAGTTTGAAAACATGAGCTTGTTAAGAACGAAATGTATTCTGATATTTTTCCCAAGTGGGGGAGAAAAGTTTGTAGAATATTATTGAAATTAATATTATGCGTATTCATGAATCAGTTTTGAATGCACAAGAGTTGTTTTAAACATCTGATTTAAGTGGGAATAATCTTTCTCTAAGTGGGAGAAATCATGTCTCCGAGTGGGAGCAATTTATTTTCAATAATTATATGATTTAAAAAATCCCTTACTTATATGATACAAAAAAGAAACTTTGAAGATAGTGATGGAAATATATGTATGGAGTATAGAATTTCAACCATATTTGGGATGTGGTGGAAGTTTTAATTTGACGTCAAGTTTATTGAGAACATTCAGGTTCTTGAAAACTAAGTTGAAGACTAATGAGTTTATGACAGATAAAGTTCATTCTTTTGAAAAAGGTTATACTCAATATAAGTGTATTGAATTAGATAAACCTTTTTCATGACTGTGAGATTTACTTCTGTACGTCTATGCTAGTTGTAACAGTGTTATTAAATTTGAGAGTTATATCAAATAGACCTAGAAGCTGTATTTTATTCTCAAATGAGAACTGAATAAAAAGATACACATGATTCGACTTGTAGAATTCATGTTAAAGGCTTTTAAGTAATTTGATAACTTTATAGTTAATAGTGTTATTAAATTTAGAGTTTCATCAAATAGACATAGATGCTGTATTTTATTCTCAAATGAGAATTAAATAAAGAGATACACAGGATTCGACTTGTAGAATTCATGTTAAAGGCTTTTAAGTAATTTGATAACTTTATAGTTATACTCATGGCCTAATTTGGTCATGATTACGCCTAAAGAATAAAGCAGTATTTGTAGCACATGGAAATGAAAAATTACTCAAAGAATCAAAAAGTGAATGTTCTCTTGGAATGTGTAATAGAATTTATTGCTTTAGTGAAGTTTAAATCAAGGTTTGAAATAACGAAATTAAAAACAATGTGTGGAATAGTGAAGCGCCAGAATTTCCTCAATTGATTTGAGTAATTCAATATCAATTATTCGTTCTTTTTACTCAATTAGAGGTTTTCATCCCAACTCTCTAATTGGAAGAAATATCGTTAGAAATCAATTTATTTCAATTGTAATCTGATAGGAATGTAAAATACATATTTTTTCTTCCTTATTTTATGCGCTCGTATAATTATATTGTGCCAAAATGTACTTATTAGCATCATATTTTGATTTAGGTGACAATTTAATGGAGATTGCGAAATAGGTGAAAATTGACCAAAGTGAAAGTAAATAAAAGTTCAAGGACTAATGTGCAAATACACAAAGTTTTGTCGAACCAAACGATGAAGATTTGAGAGTACTAGGAGGCAATTGGTTGAAAGAAGACGTCAA